>JAUYWG010000022.1:1260015-1275109 GCA_034779775.1 Enteromius afrohamiltoni | reverse complement strand
TATTTTTTTTTTTTTTAATAATAGAAAATAATTTTTAGATGTTTTAGATGTCACTGTGAGCTTGTAGTCGAATATGAAGTCTCATAAATATGTGCAACTTTATCGGCTAAAGATGAATATAAATATGTCCAACCTCATCTGCATGCAAGTATACTCACAAAAAATCTCATCTGTGTGATTATATCATTGCAATAAATGTGACTTTGCTTGTAATGTAAACGTTTGTAACGTAAAGCTGCCAGTGAATGTCATTTGTGCCGATTGAATAAGTTCAGTATTGTCTCACATTAAACTGAATCTGTGCATAGTCTCTGTCCTCAAGATTCAGTGTCCAGTAATGAGAAGGCACCGACAGCAGCTCCCATTCACCATCGTTCATGAATTCTCTGGTATCATTGGCGATTTCCTCAGCAGGCCTCCACAGAGCTAAATCCACTTCATTCACTGCCAGAGAAACACATCAGCGGCATTGTGTTATTGGTCAATTAAGTGTTTATGTTGGCAGGTTTGTGTGGAGCTTATTTAAAATATGTCAGCTTTTAAAAGATTCTAACCAGGGCTGATCAAAAACACTCAGTAATCACAGCAACTCTCATCATACGGAGGCCAGCTTGTGTACAAAGCACACGCTGTGTACGAGTGAGTAATTTACCTGAGTGGAGCCAGCTGCGAAAGGTCAGAGTGCAGTTCTGCTTGTCAAAGGGAAAGGCATAAATCTCCAGGTGACAGGCTGAGACCACCTGGATGGGTTTGTAGTTTTTTACTGTTCCTGAGCAGTTGACATAAACATATGGGATGACTGGGGATTTGCCAACATCGACGCTGGAGAGAGAGGAAGACATATGATGCAATGAGAGTATAACTCGACCAAATTCATTTCCAGAACACAAAAGGAGCTTGTGATGCAGGCTGGAGAGATACATCTATCATGCACATACGATTCACTTATGATGACATCAGGCACCCAGATGGCATCCGAGGACAGCGATATTTCAGTGATTCCATCAAACTCTTCAGGATCCCAAACAAGAAACTCATCGTTCCATATCTGAAACATTAGAGTAATATGGTTTACTGTTACCACCTAGCACGTCCCATGAGAAAGATTCAGATCGCTCAAATATCACATTACATGCATTTCAAAATTGGATTATTGTGTATGTGTTTCTTTGCTGAATATGCCTGGTAAAGATAAGATTAAATATGTTTTATGAATCCTGCTCATTCATTGCATTCTTTTTTTTTTTAAAGGAATAAGAAATAATATGTAATACCGATTTATTCATATGCTAGTCTGTTTATGATATTTAAAGTTAATATTCAGGTAACAGTCAAAACACCATAGGTCTGGTTTCAAGAGGTTACGATGCAAAACCATTTTAAAAACAGCTACCATAAATAATCTGCATCAATTTAGTCTCAATAAAGTATGTTAGCCATATACAATAATGCTGCTGTGCATTTAGTTATGAACTGTTACAACTAATCAGAAATATTAATTGATACCAACTTGGCGATACCAAATGCTGGTGGTCACTTTTTGAGTCTGTCCATCCTGTGAAAAGATTTACATCTTTAATGCAAATTTACATTATTTTGCTGACATGGAAACAAACTTTAATAACTGTGCATATACCTTAATAATATTAGTTATAATACTGTGTATAACTTAATAACTTCAATGCTTTTTTTATTAACAACTAACAGTTAACATTCCTATGCATTGCATATAAAAAGCATGATTGTTCTTTTCTTGACCAATATTACAAGTAGTAAAGATTGAAATGTGCTCACCACATCTAGAACAGATTGGATTATAAGGTCGATGTAAACTTTAGTTGGTTTGGTCCAGTTCTGGACAGGCCGGACTCCACAGTTATATTTGCGAAGCAGTAACCTGGTGAGTTGGTTCAGAGCAGATCTTTTTGGTTTCTCTGGGACTAACTCAGCTTGTGGAATAACTGTACAGGAATGTTAATCAGTGCAGATCTAAATTAAAACGATCAGTACAGTTTGGCAGCATGTTGAATCTCGTCACATTCGTTCCATAAACAAAGAAAATTCACAGTAAACGCCATTCACAGGTGGTGACTTAAAATGTTTCTAATTTTGTTCCTTTTTTAATTTTAATTGCAAACAGCATTAATAGGAATGCAACATGTGACTGAATGATTGCATAATAATTAAAATACAAACAAGAGAAAGCACTGGACTTACCTGACAGTAACAAAGATAACAAAAGGACAGGAATCATCCTGACAATTAAGCAGAAAACTGCAAGCAGATTTGAGTCAGTTTTCCGCTGCCTTTGTCCCAGCTTTTCAAATTTAACCCTATCACGAAGTGTGTTTATTCCAGTGTAACGCTATGGAGCATCAGGACGGTCGTTGTACACATGACTGCAACAAATGCACAGCAGCGTTTTGGTCACCACTCTAGCAAATTGATTTTCCATTATGACGGTAAGAAGATCTGGGTTTAGTGAATAGGATGTGTACTCTGACTGCTCATTTCATGGACCCTAAGCATAGTAAACTAGAACATGATGGGGTATAAAACATGCAAAATCATAATTATACAATCATGCGTAATCAGTAAAATCATCTTAAATACATATTTTATTTATATATTGAGCACGGAAATTCGAATGCTGCTTTTCACAGAAACCCCCCCCCCCCCCAAAAAAACTAAATGTGTACATATTTTAAGGTATTTTAAAATTTTCTTTATTAAGAAGTCTTTGACAGTTAGAAAATACACATATATGTGTGATATAGTGTGGTAGATAAATAGAATTATACACGTTTAAGCAGGTTTGTCTTAATTTTATTAGCAATTTTTCTAATAGTTGACCTTAAATTATTTCCAGGCTGTAGATAAGCATATCATGAAGAAAATGAATCCTTATTATTGGTATTAAAGATGTGGAGGAGCTATTAGATGTTAGTTTTATTTACATACCCTAACAAGCCCTCGTCTTTAAATGAAAGCTTCATAAACCGTATCCGAAAATCTGCAGTTACCAAATTAATGTGAGATGGATGGCTTTCCAAAAGTGTAAGAAAGCTTTTAATTTGTTTAGTGAATAAACGCTATTTTTTAGCTTCTACGTCAACATAACAAACGTTTTTTTTAAGCAAAACAAAATTGACATTTATTTTAGCTAAATCCACATTACCTCTAAGTCTAAGTGAGGCTGTCATGATTAATGGGTTCAGTACAGTGTCAGTGTTAGTCAGTTTCCTTTGACGTTTCTTGACTGTTTACCAAGCGCGCGCACGATATTCCTCAGCGCGCGCTTGAGTGTGTGTGAGGGGGCATATGGAGTAGGTCACACTCTGGAGTCAGGGCGAAGCAATCTGGAGAAATATTTGATTAAAAAGTCATTGCCATGAGAGTTGAACAGGATTTTGAACATGGGGAAACGTCTGAAAACTCGGTGAGTGATGTTGTGTTTTACAGAAAAGATATTCAAATGGAAACACGGTTTGTGTTAAGATATAGAAACAGCAGTGGCTGTCACCGTTTTATTTCTTTAAACAATTAATAGATGTTGTAGACTGATTATATTTGAGCAAACTTGACATTTTTTTTAATGTTTATAAAATCTTAAATGTAGGAATTTCTATCCTAATCTGGAACCCATCCATTAAAAGCCACTGGAACCCTTTTTCATTCAAAAATAATTTGTGCAGTTCTGACAGGCATTACACAAAATTCAGAATTAAGTATAATATCCATATCTAGTTTATGCACTTGTTTGATTTTTAGATCCCATAAGGATTGTTTTGAAATTAGGATAAAAACTATCGTAGGAATCTCAACAGACTGAGATTCTCTTGGAAATGTTTAAATCAGTTTTCTTCCCTAAACTATATTCTCCTAAATTTCTCTTCTGAGCTAAGTTTTTACCTACGCAAATCTACCTTCTGAAAAATATCTAGGAATTAGTGAATTTTCTTATGGTTTCTTGTGTCACTCGAGCGCATCTATGATAAACGCAAGCTCTATCTGTGTCGGAGGCCCAAAATAGAGCTCTGAGTGCCGCTCACAGGCCTCCAGCTCACCATATATGTCTTCTGCTCCCAGCCTAGGGTGTCTGGCTGCCTCCACAGCCATGCTGACATTCCCACCTGCTGTCAGAATGTCTTTATATAGTTCTGTTGCTCCTGCATCTATTATCTGGGCCACAGTCTTTTTTATGTTTACATGCCACATGCTAATGCCTATTTTTAGACATACTGTACTGTAAAAAAATTGAATCTGATACGGATTTAATAGAAGATGCAGACGTTTTCATGCCCAAGGCTTTCATAACTGTTGATTGGGCCAGCTATAGACTCCTCCAACCCACGCTCATTTGACACCTGAGTCAGAAATGCGGTTACGCCGGGTGATGAATCCAAGCGCAAATTGCATCTCATATCATATTCTTGTTTTGATCAGTTCACACCTGCTCTTTTTTTTCTGGAACGGATCCTGTTATTGGGTGGTTAATTGCTCAAGTGGGTCTTGTTATCACAAACACAAGTATCCTCAATATGCCTGTGGCAAAGCATTTGAATTTTTGATCCACAGAAATTAAAAAACAGCATGTTTGCTTGTCTTTTTCAGAGCCAAATGCTGCTTAACCAGCTCAAAGAGATTACTGGCATTCAGGATCTGCAGGTTCTCCAGAGCGCCCTGAACGTATGTTTAGTACAGCAGCACTTATCCATGTGTTTATAACACATGCAGCAGATGTAATGATACTGACATGACTATTAATAGAAAATAAGCCTGACAAATGTTTGTAAATATGGAAATCTTACCATGTGTTTCCCTTACATTCAACGGTGAGCGTTGGGTAACCTAGATGTGCAGCATGTGCTAAAACACAACAAAACATGTTTGTGTATTTGAGTAGTGATGACTAATTGTGACAAAACTCTTATCCAGGCTAGTCAAGGTGACATCAGCCAGGCCATTGGGCTACTGACCACCCAGCCCCCAGGAGAGGAGCACATGCCCGAAGAACCAACCAAAGCCAATAATGAGAGGAACACCTCCAACACACACAACGGTGGGCTTAAAACATGCTATTAATATCAATGTCACCACATTTTCCAAAGATTTAGTTATTTATATAGCAGATAATGCCACGCTTATTTTATGCTCATGTAGTACGGACTTGTTCTCAGGTGCTGCGAAAGATGATCTGCAGACCGCCATTGAGCTTAGTCTTCAGGAGTCACAGCAGGCTGAAGCGGAGCAGAGAGAGCTGCACAGGTTCATTACCAACATAGGGGCAACTGTAACATTATTACACTTTCCTTCTTAAATCATAGACTACTACAAATGTCATCTGCATCATGAGAAATAAGTGCATGTAATATACATTGCTGTTTCAAATTATATCATTACCCTTTTTCTTAGCAAGGACACATTCAAAAAACATTCAGCTTTGCCAGCAAACAAATCAATTATATAAATGAGACCTCTTTCAGAAAATCTTACCGACCCCAAAGTTTTGAAATGTAGTGTACTTACCGTATCACTTGTAATGAAAAGAACTATATTAAATGAAGCTTCTAAGACAATGCTTCTATAATAATTGTGACAGTGCTTAGGGGTGATTGAATTTTCAGACAAATTACATGAACACAGCTGCTCCCAAATAATAATTTTTAAGCAATATCATGTTCCTTTTCAGGAACTCGAACTTCAAGGAACTAGGGTTATATACATAACCCGGAGGGTTTTTTTTTTTGCTGTTCTATAATACGATTTTTTACCGCGAGAAACAGTTTCAAAAATACAGTAAGTGACTCAAATAAGTTAAATTGTAATTAATCAGCTGACAAGTAAAAAACATTCCTCAGCACGTCATGTTACAATAATTTTTAGTGTTACAGTTCCCTCCAAAATCATTCATGTTAACTTTAACCTGGTTATCAAGGGCACCAAAACAGGATTATATTTGGATACCTTACATTATTTCTCAAAAGAATTTAAGGGAAAAAATAGAAACTTTTTAACAGCCTTTTCTTTGGCAGACAAAGTGAATTTTATTAAGCATATGCTAAGCAAGTGCTATGAGTGTAACCTGAGTGTAAATGAAACAGTATTACAATTACCCCTTCTCTCCTGTTTTACGAATCATGTGCAGCTTTTGCTGTCTTACCAACTCCTCTTGTTACTCTAGGGCTCTTGAGGTTAGCGCAGAAGAGAATGCGGCCCGCATGAAAAGAAAGAGGTGTGAGGGGTCTGGAGAGAGCTGCAGCCCCGCTGACTGGATACGACAGGAGGACTGTCCTGTGGGCATCCGCAATGTGGGAAATACCTGCTGGTTCAGTGCTGTCATTCAGGTGCGTGGAGCTTTTAATCACAAATTTTAGGCATTTTGTAAAGCTGAATCTTTAGAATGAGCTTCATTCTGAAAAAGAATGTGTAATTGTGAGTGTACTTTTGTAATTTTATAGAACAATTTAACAGATTCATTAGGAAATCCAGTTGTAAAACAAAAGGTATGCAAGTAATGGCTCTCTTCTAACCTGTTACATCATCTGGCAATAGTGTAAATTAAATCAGCGTTGTTGCTAATGACTGGAGAATAGAGAAGATCAGGTGGAGTGTCTGTTTTTTTTTCTGTTCCTGACAGCAGAAGCGTCTCAGTGCCGTAATTGTATTATATCCATTCCAGACTGAGTTTAGCGAGGCTTCTCAGATGTCTGTGTTGAAATATAAGCCATCACTGATATTGATAGATGTCTGAGCTAATTAAATAGAGCATTGTTTTGATGATAAAGAGAGGCATGAACTCATGGAGTGAGTTTATGGCTTACAGATAAGTAACAAACAATATTTTGTTAATTTGTAATGCGGTTTAGTGATGTCATATGAAAACAGCCCCAGCATAAATATAAATATCTCTAACGTAATGCTTTACCGCTAATTTTTCAGTTCAGTTTTTTAAATAAATGAGTACTTTAAAATACAAAATTGACAGTCAAGACTTTGTTGCAGAGATTTTCAATGTCAATTAAATGCGGTTGTTTTAAACTTTCTGTTCATCAAATAATCCAAAATAAATTAAGCATTGAAAAAACATTGATCTCAACATTCTCAACTTTGACATCTTGAAAATAAATCAGATTGTAACATATATCAAAATAGAAAGTTATTTGCAGTAATATTTCACAGTATTATTGTTTTTAATTAAGAATTTTAATCAGAAACATTAAATCTCATTATTTGAGAAACATTTTTTGCGTCTGTAAGGTAGAATTATGTTCATTTTTGTGCTCATTAAAATGATTCATGAGCAAATATTTTCATTTTTTTTCTGCTATTGCAAGTTTGTTGTGTGTATATTCAGGTTTTCAGTATATAAGGTGGAATGTTTTTATTATTACACTATGTCTCTTGTTAGCTTCTTAAATCGTGGATAGTACCGCATCTATTACCCACTGAACATGAAATACTTTAAAACATGTACATGAAACACAATAAGTCTAATCCTCAACAAGACATTCTCAACTCAGACTGTGTCTATAAAACTGGTCAAAAAGCGTGACTATAATTGTACATGGCCTAATGCATTTTAGAAGAGGGCGAATTGGACTAACAAACAAAATTGTCTTGTGTTTAGTCTCTGTTCCATCTGCCGGTGTTCCGTAGACTGGTGCTCAATTACTGCCTGTCTGATCGTGTGCTGGAGAAATGCAAGAGTCATTCAGTAAGTAATCTGCCAGAAGAGCATGAGTATCGTTTAGTCTTTGAGTTGTGTTGAATGTCATTTATATACGTTCAGTTTCCAGAAAATGTTCATTTTTTGGAGAACAATTCCTCCAAATTAAAATTCAGTTTAATTGCTGTCTATCTTTATGCCTATACTGCTCAGCTTCACTAGAAGATCTGCTTACTATGCGCTGACTGGATTTCTGTTGCAGGAGAAAAGAAACATTGCCTTCATGCAGGAGTTGCGTTGCCTGTTTGCTCTGATGGTGGGCTCAAACCGTAGGTTTGTAGACCCCTCTGCTGCAGTCGAGCTTCTCAGGGATGCATTTAGAACCAGCGAGGCACAACAGGTACATCATTTGAATAATATGATTCACAGCTGTTCTGTAGGGGGCTAATTTTAAAATGAAGCAGTTGCAAATGACGGGCTAATAAAAGGTATCTTGAAATGTTTGCTTATCACTGTACTTTATAAAACTACATTAGAGCTTCTTCTAAACAGACACTGTTGTATTCTTGGAAAACAGTGTTTATTTAAAGCTTGCTTATTCTAGGATGTCAGTGAATTCACACACAAGTTGCTTGACTGGCTCGAGGATGCGTTCCAGCTGGCCGCAAATGGAAAGTAAGTTCATAAATTAAAAATAATAATAGCATTTGATGAAGTGAGCGTGACTTATTTGTGATGCTTGAAATGACTAAGTTTTCTTACAAAAAACAGACCTCAAAAATACAAATATATAATATAATGCTAAATAATTATATATATAACTGCTATATTTTGTGGCGGTTACATCTGTGTTCACTCCATCCATTCCACAATTTTTTATAATGTTCATTTTTGGCAAGAAACACATTCTTTATGAACTCTTTTAAAATGAACTTTACTTACTAAGAAATACGAATCGTTTTTTTATGGGTGGAAAACTTTAAAAAAATCTTTCTGAGGGCAGTTCTCCAGCGCATAAATCCACCACAGGGGGCATCATACCAGAAAATGATTTTAAAATGTATTTAAAAAATAGCGTGACTAAGACAAAGCTTTTTAATGGTTTATTTAAAATAATTTTATTGCCATCTTATATGCATCATGTGCTTGCAACATGAAGAAAATGTGTTTGTTACCCCAAGGCAACATCTTGCTGTGGAGGGTTAATTAATAAACGGTAATGAGTGTAGCATTTGTTAAAAATCATGAATAATTACCCTATGGTATATTTGGTTGCTAATGTACTTGCCAGGAATTTCTTTTTGTCCCCAAAAATAAAACATGGCAGCTGTTATTTTCAGTAACCCAGAGGATAAACAAAACAACCCCATGGTCCAGCTGTTTTATGGCACATTTGTGGCTGAGAGACTTCATGAAGGTAAGAGAAGGACATTTCTTCTGTAATTTTTGTTTATCACAGTCCTTGATGATAGTTGTGTAATTGTGTGTAGGAAAGATTGTGTCCAACATTGAGCAATTTGGACAATACCCTCTCCAAGTGAACGGCTTCAATAATTTAGATGAATGTTTGGAGGGTGCCATGGTTGAAGGAGAGATTGAATCGCTTCATTCAGATCAGACAATGTCCTCTGGCCAAGAAGTGAGTTTTTCTACTTTAACTACATGCAATTATATGAACTCCTGTTATTTATTCTGATGTTTACATTGCATTAACATTAATGCATTTGGCAGACAGTGTTATCCAACAGTTTTAAGGTTACTCAATTTATTAGTCTTTTCTTGCCTTGGGAATCAAATGCGAGTGCCATGCTCTGATGGCTCAATTATATCAAGATGTAAACAGAATAAGAATATAACACGCACACGTTCTTGTAAATTAATTATGTGGTCATTGTTTGCAGAGGTGGTTTTCTAAGCTGCCACCAGTGTTGACCTTTGAGCTGTCCAGATTTGAGTTCAATCAGTCTTTAGGGCGACCAGAAAAAATACACAAAAAACTGGAGTTTCCACAAGTGATCTATATGGACAGGTGAGAAATGTCATTTCTACAGCTTGTATTAAATTATTTTGTTGCTATATTTATAGATATACAGTATGTGTTCATTTATAAATATATTAAATATAAAATAAATACAAATATTTGTTTTGTTTGCATGATATATGTGTAATGTACTGTATATATAAACACACACATATTGATATTTAATATAAAAAACTAAATTTTTCTTAAATATATAAATGCATGTGTTTGCATATATATTAAGTAAACAAAAACTTTAATTTTGGATGTGATTAATCACAATTAAAAATTTGACAGCTCTAGTACAATCGTCATTTATTTATGTTTTTATTTATTGAATGATCTGTTTACTTATTTATTTAAGAATTTTCACAGTTGAATCAGAATCTTCGAATCTTGCCAATAGTCGACTAATAGTCGAATCATATGTTTGGGGGCGGGGCAAAATACCTATCTATATATTTATTAGTTTATTTTGTCACTTCAAAGAATAAAAAAGCAATAGTTAATGACAATTCACTTTTTCTGTGAGCAGATACCTCCACAAAAATGTTGATCAGACTCATGGCAGGAGAGGAGAAGTTAAGAGACTCAAGGACCAGTTAACAGTTCTACAGCAGAAACTTGAGGGGTACGATCAAACGCCCAATGGTGGCTAAATCCTAGTCAACGCTGCAAGTGATGTATTTGAATTATTATTTGTGGTTTGTTTTTCAATTTTCCATATCAAAACTATGACTTTATTTTTTTTTTAAGATATAAACACTATGGCTCAGGGCCAACCAAATACCCCCTGGCAGATACGCTGCAGTATGTGCTGGAGTTTGCCACCACGAAACCCACAAACACGTCTCCAGCCTCAGTACCAACAAACACTACCGCACACACAGAACCCAGCTCAGGTGACAGCAGGCAAGGCCCTTTTTCCTGCGTTCATCAGCTGTGTGACAAACTGTGCCTGTTGTTTGTTTTCTCTTCCGTGTTTGTCCCCGTCTAAGTGTTTAATTTCTTTGCTGTAGTCAAACAGAACCAGATGATGCAGGCTCATCAGATGGCTCGGGCTGCCCCCAGACAGCTACACAGAGAACTCCCATACACAAGCCTTTTACTCAGTGCAGACCCCCCATGGAGGTGCCACTGCAGCCAGCCCCCCACAGTGTGACGGAGGAGGAGCTGTACTTCGTCAGGAGCTGCTTACAGCGCTGGAGAACAGAAGTGGAGAACACCATAAACGGTAGATCAGATTGTCTCCTATGTAGAAAGCAATATGTTATATCTGTATCAAAAATGCTTTTATTAGAAAGGACACATTAAATTAATCAACATTCATAACCTTACAGAAGGTTTCCGTTTCAAATAAATGCTGTTTATTCATCAAACAATTCTAGAAAAATCACAATTTAGTCAAAAAGCAGCAAAAGGATAATAGTGTGTTTCTTGAGCAACAAATCATGTGACTCTGGAGGCTGCAGTAATGGCTGATGAAAATTCAGTAAATTCAGCATATTACATTTAAAAATACATTAATATAGAAAACAGAAAACATCATGAATTGTAGTAATATTATACAATATTACTAAAATTCCATATTCTATATTTCTAGACAAATGAGCAGTTTGGCCAAATATTTACATTGTTCAGAAAGCAGTAGCTGAGAAAAATTATTTTTTATTTCCTTAGTATTGCAAGGAATTGATATAAATGCTTTAAAAACACTGACTATTTGGAAACTGAGAACTATGTGCTGTTTATTTACACTTTCAGTGTTGCCTAGTCCACAGTTCTCCCACGGAATTGGGTTACTTAAACAATCTTTCTGCAGGAAGTTTTTCATGTCCGCGGATTGAAACGACCCCAATAAAGTGGTATTTAACCCCTTTTGAACCGACTTTTATCATGGGGACTATGCCAAAAATGTCTATTTTTTACCAGGAGTCCCCCTTATAAAGTAATTGTTTTGAGTAGCAATTGTGCAGGTTTTGCAGAGAAACATGGCAACCCTGTACGCTTTCATTATTTTTTGCCTCCTGAAATCAACTGTGAGTCAAATCCTCTGTGCACTTTGCCTGCTGAGTGTTATTTGTTAGACACGCAGTGTTCTTGTTGCCACAGAAGACAGCTGTCTATGTAGGCAGTAGGCAGCGAGGTTTTGAGCTGTAATGTGCATTTTAATTTTTCTGTTCTGAAGGCCATCGTTATTCACAAGCAGTTATCCTAATGCGTTTGTGACTGTATCAGGATCCTGGCCTCAAGCGCAGTGTATTGATCTGTGTTCCCCCTCTGTGTGCAGAGCTGAAAGCCAGCATTGACAAGGTCAGCCAGGCCCTGGAGGGCATGTACTCAGATAACAGTCTGTGTCAGGTAAAGTCTATATCCTGAACACTCATTGGTACTTTTATATCGACTGAGCCCTTTCAAGAAATTTGGATGACACCTATATGTACCCTGACTTCTTATTTGATGCTTCCAGGTGCCCTATAGGCTACACGCTGTGCTCGTCCATGAAGGACAGGCCTCCGCTGGTCATTACTGGGCATACATCTATGATCATGCTAATAAACGCTGGCTGAAGTACAACGATGTAATGGTGACAGAGTCGACCTGGGAGGAGCTGGTTCGAGACTCGTACGGTGGCATGACCAACGCCAGTGCCTACTGCCTCATGTACATCAATGAGAAGCTGCCATACCTCATAGCAGGTACTTTCCCCATGTGCTTCTCAGATTACGCATCCGCACTTAGATTTTGCTGAAGGAGCCAAGCACATCACACACTTGATTTAAAGCTTTGGCTTTAGCTTTGATTTGTTCAGAAATTAATGCTAATAGATTTGTTGGCAGACTTTATTATTTTAGGGGGTATATGAGAGTCTCTCTGCCAAGCTGTGAATATCTAATACTCTTAATGCTTTTTATTTTGATTTGTTTTCTTAGTATTTTCGGTAAAAATAAATTACTATGAATATTTGTTTGAAATAGGGGTGGACATTTCATGCATTATGTAAATGTTTTTATATTAAAATGCAATAAAAAAAATGTTTAAACACAGCCAACACTGTTCAAGGAGGGGTACTCTATCTATGTCTGTCAAACAAAATGACATTGCAAGTTGACTTGCTGTCTTTTTTTATTCAGAATAAAATACTTCTAATGCAGTTTTGGGACCCTATGAAACCTGTTTTATTTATTTATTTATTTTTCAAAATGTATTACATTTTTCTAGAGTGTTTTATTTTATTAATTAAAAGCGTTTTAATTTAAATAAATAAATTTAATTAAATAAATTTAAATTATGCAATTTACAATATTAAACAGCAATTTAGCAAAGATTTAACAAAAAAGAAAAATTCTATTTTTGATATATTCATCCAAAATGTGTCCAATGCCGTAACGTTCCGCATTATACCGTGAATTCCATTTTTATGACGGAATTCCGATTCAGTTTGTGTTTGTGCATCACAGAAATCACAGGAACCTACAGTTTATCACAGCTTATCATTAGCACAAGCTTTTAGTATTAGATTGTTATGTTGAAACACTAAATATAACAGCAGATGATGGGAAAAGAGTGCAAAGTGTAAAGAAGTCGGACAGTCAACATGTCATAAACATCAACATTAATAAACATTAAGTGTTTGTCTTATAATCAATTTAACTTTGGAAGCATGTGATGTCAATTTTTACTTCTGTTTTTTTTTTTTTATAAAATGTATGTTTAGTTTACAGATTGAGATTTATTAAGAAAATAAATGAAATATTCCCACATTTCTGAGAATGGAGCAGAACTGCAATATCTAATCGCACACACTTCTTTTAAGCATTGTCTTTATTTAATGGAGAAAATAAATTGAGAAGACACAAAGGTCAATATCATAAAAACGTTTGCGCTTGCATTTTTAAGATTGGCTGGCTGGGTTGAGCTAAATGAACAAAACTCTATTGACTAGCCACTCTGGATGTCAAGTATCTGGACTGCAGTGCCATAACAGCACCACAGAAAGTCTTACATTTGGACAGATTTAGACCTTTTTGTGCTTTTTCTAACGGCTACAATAATGTAATCTCATTGAACATGACTTTTTTCTTGCTTTATGAATGACAGAAGACGCGGACGATGAGACGGGGCAGGTTCTGAAAGGACTGGACTCCCTCCCGTCTATCCTGAGGCGTTATGTTCGGGAGGATAACCGCTGGTTCCAGCAGGAACTGAGAGAATGGGAAGAGCAGTTCTGCCAAGCCCAACGTGAAGAAGCGCAAGTTCAAACAAACACAGAGAAACCCGTCCCAGAAGAGCCACAGAACCCAGAGCAGGAGCCAAACCCAGAACCACAGCCAGCCCCAGAACAAACAAATGAAGCGTCTGAAGAAGCACCCACAGATTCAACACCAGCACCGGCCCAGGACAGTGAAGGTAAGAACCTTTTTCTTCAGGTCAGATGTATTCATTGCAGGTATATTTTCAATGTGCTTTTCCTTCCTAGAGCCCATGGCCAACACAGCAGCTCTTAACCCGATATCATCAGAGCCCAGTGAGAATGTGGAAGAGGGAGGTGAGGAGCGTATCACCAGCAGCCAGACACACGGACCGCCAGATGAAGAGAAGCCAGATCAGAGTCAGGTGAGAGTGTTAAAGCGTTATTTGAGACGTGCTGAAAATAGGTCACATATACAAGACCGGAGGCTTCATGTACAGTACATATGGGTCACAGTTTTCTTCCTCAACATAAACTGCAACAGAGTACCATCACACAAAAACACAACACTAATGCATTTAACAAAAATAATGTGATGACATTTTAACTAAATGTAAGTTAAATAAATGTTTTCCATTAACTGTAATGTGACATTCATTTTTACAAATAAGTACACTGCACATGCCTTGTTAAATATAATATACAGTGTCACCATAAAATAATAATACATTTTATAAATTTTCAAATAAACTGTAATATAACTCATGTGACATTCATTTTAACAAATAATTTAAATAAACAATTTATATTTGAAATAAAATTTCTATATAGAATATATATGTAAACAGTACAGTTGACCGATTTGCCATCGTACGATGTCTAATGTGAAACATCGCGATGGACGACGATATCGTCGTCGTAGGTGGCGGTTGGGGGGGTGTTTAGTTGTAACTAAAAAACCAAGCCCCGCCCCACGACTGACAACAATAACAGCGAGCGCGAGAAAGGAACGAGCGCAGGAATGATCGCGCGCGAGTGTCTGAAATGAGCTCGCGGACGGTTTCTTCACATGTACATCTGTTTTCCTCTCGCGGAAATGATTTACCGCGCTCGCCAGCTTCAGTGGTGCGCTCGCTTATTAATGGCGTAGATTTCCACCATAGATTAAGTGTATTTTTCGCGAGCTTGGTGCTGCTGCTGCGGGGCAGCGGAG
>JAUYWG010000022.1:1240850-1256280 GCA_034779775.1 Enteromius afrohamiltoni | reverse complement strand
GTAGCCTGACTGCCATTAGGTACCGAGATGAGATCCTCAGACCCCTTGTGAGACCATATGCCGGTGTGGTTGGCCTTTGGTTCCTCCTAATGCAAGACAATGCTAGACGTTGTGTGGCTGGAGAGTGTCAGCAGTTCCTGCAAGAAGAAGGCATTTATGCTATGCACTGGTCCACCCGTTCCCCAGACCTGAATCCAATTGAGCACATCTTGGACATCATGTCTCGCTCCGTCCATCAACGACACGTTGCACCACAGACTGTACAGGAGTTGGTGGATGCTTTAGTCCAGGTCTGGGAGGAGATCCCTCAGGAGACCATCCACCACTGCATCAGGAGCATGCCCAGGTGTTGTAGGAAGGTCATACAGGCACATGCAGGCCACACACACTACTGAGCCTCATTTTGACTTGTTTTAAGGACATACACTACATCAGAGTTGGATTAGCCTGTAGTGTGTTTATCCACTTCAATTTTGAGTGTGACTCCAAATCCAGACCTCCATGGGTTAATAAATTTGATTTCCATTGATCATTTTTGTGTGATTTTGTTCTCAGTTCTTCATTCATTCAGATCTAGGATGTGTTATTTTAGTGTACCCTTTAGTTTTTTGAGCAGTGTATAAAACATTTATTTTTATTTATAATTATATTTTGTATTTTTTATCTACAAAATGCCACCTTGATGAGCATAAACAAAGATTTAAAACTTTTAAACAGTAGTTGCGTGTTATTGATCATTAATAATCTCCCCCCCCCCTCTATTTCCAGCAATGGCAGGATGACTACAGCATGTTCAAGACAGTGTTTGCATACCTGTTGACGGGTCTCGAGCAGTATCAGAATGGAAAGTATGTAGATTCAGGGACAAGAGACATTGCCTTTGCATTAAATGGAAGATTTTTTACTACAACCATTTTCTATTGCAGGATAAGAGAAGCCCTGATTTATCTCGCGCACGCACACCAGGACAACTCAGTCCTTCTTAGGAAAGGGGAAAAGAAAGGAGTGGACCAGTCACTTATAGCACTTTACAGAAGAAAGTGTTTGAAAGTATGTACACGTTAATAATCAGAAACATTTTCAACCTTTCAAAAAAATGGCAGTAAGTAATTTTTTTTAAAAGAAACCTCTTTCTGTTCAACAAAACTATTTGCAATTATTTGATCAAAAATAAAATTAATAATATTGTATTATTACATTTATATTTTAATATTGTTACATTTATATATAGATTTTTTTGTGATATTGTGATTTTCTTTCAGGTTTCTTTGACAAAGATAAATTTCAAAAGAACAGCATTTAATTTGTGACATTATCAATGTTTAATTAAGTTTTTTTTATTGCATACCTGCTGTATTAAAATATTCATTTATTTTATTTTATTTTACATTATCCCAAAAATGTTAACTCTAGTATAGGAAGTTTTGTAAAGACATTCATAAATAGACATATATATGTCTTATATTTCTGTCACAAACCTTTAGATCAAAGGATTTTAGGCTCATGGCCTTGACTTGTACAATATATCTTAATTTGATATGGACCACTGAACATGTTACACCCTACAGGAGCTGAATGAGAACGCAGCCACGCTCTTTAAAAGTCAAGATGAAAATGAGGTGGCAGAGGCAGTGACCATCATGAATGACTGCATCATCCCTTGCATGCACCTCATGGTTCGAGACAGCATTAGCCAAGAGGACTTGGACGTGATAGAGCTGATCAGGAGTTGCTGGTGCTCCTACCTGGGGCAGGACATGGACGGTGAACTATTTTCCCACAGATTTCATATATAGATTGTTTCAATTAGATCCTTAGCTCATGTTGTCGGTTCATGTTTGTCTGTTTTTTGCATGATCAGATTCTGTTCAGGAAAAGCTCAGTGAGTTTCTGCCCAGAGTCCTGGACTGTTCTGCAGAAATGGTGGTCCTGAAGGAGCCCCCCAAAGTGAGGAACTCTCCCCACGATCTGTGCAGCCGCCTGACTGCTGTCATGGAGTCCATTCACAGCACCTCAGTCGTTACTGTGAAGTGAGGAAAGGTTGAAAAAAAATTCAAGGCACAGTCACAAGGTCACCCAGCCTCTGCTTCAGGCTGAGCCGGATTTTATTTTCACTGCACAATGACGTTTTCTGTCACACTACGGTACACATATTCACTGTGTTCTGAATTCTGAAAGGGAGATTGATTGGCTGCTTTCGATCTTTGTAGGTGTTTGATCTCAGGAAAGATCAAATAAATGATATTTTTGTAAAGCCAGGTTTGTGAGAGGTAAAGGCAGAGTGAAAGCTTTTACCCTGTTCTTCTTTTCACGTGAGCTGTAGACAGCGTGAAAATATAGTCTTTTATAGAGATTTGCTGGAGCCACTTTATTTCAGTCTACACTTAGCTGAAGATCCTCTGTGTATTTTTTTCTTTGTACAGTAAGGTTGTCTGACTTTCCACTCCTTTGTTCTATCCCTTTTACCTTTCAATAAAATTTTAATTTCTCTGTTTGTCGGCCTGTCCTGTTCTCTTTTTTCTTTTGCATTTTCCCCTATCTGTTTTCATCTTCTGTTTCTTCCAAGTTCTTCTCATAATTATTCTATAAGGATTTCCATTTATACATTACATCTGCTGCAGATCCATTGCTAATCACTGGTTACTATGTAGGAGACTGCACTTGTGGCACATCGTGGCTTCTGCAGTCATAACTGTGCAAAAAATATGTTTTCAGATGTGTATATTTAATATATCTTACAAAATATATAAATGTTGTAAAATATTGTTAATAAAGATTTAAAAATATTTTTATATTAACACGTTTTAGTTGCATATATTTTATGATATTCCTCATATATTTGCCATCATATATACAGTGGGTACGAAAAGTATTCTGACCCCCTTAAATTTTTCACTGTTATATTTCAGCCATTTGCTAAAATCATTTTTTTTTTTCCTCATTAATGTACATTTTTGCAGATTTATTAAAAAAGAAAAACTGAAATGTCACATGGTCGTAAGTATTCAGACCCTTTGAATATATTTAACTCAGGTGCTGTCCATTTCTTCTGATCATCTTCTGAGATGGTTTTACACCTTTATTTGAGTCCAGCTGTGTTTGATTATACTGATTGGACTTGATTAGGAAAGCCACACACCTGTCTATGTCAGACCTCATGATTCTCATTTGCTCTGACATGCATTGTGAGCTGAACTGCTTGAAGAGCTCAGAGACAGAATTGTGGTAAGGCACAGATCTGGTGAAGGTTACAATAAAATTTCTGCTGCACTTATGGTTCCTAAGAGCCCAGTGGCCTCCATAATCCTTAAATGGAAGACGTTTGGGACCAGAACCCTTCCTAGAGCTGACCGTCTGACCAAACTGAGCTATCGAGAAGATCCTTGGTAAGAGAAAGAAAGAAGTGCAAGACACATGAAAGTCTGCATGGTTTGCTAAAAAACACCTGAAAGACCTCAAGATGGTGAGAAATAAGATTCTCTGGTCTGATGAGACCAAGCTAGAACTTTTTGGCCTTAATTCTTAGCGGTATGTGTGGAGAAAACCAGGCACTGTGGGGCCTAGTTGTGGGGGTGTTTTTCAGCTGCAGGGACAGGACGACTGGTTGAAATGAGGGAAAGATGAATGCAGAAAAGTACAGGGATATCCTGGACCAAAACCTTCTCCAGAGTGCTCAGGACCTCAGACTGGGCCGAAGGTTTACCTTTCAACAAGATAATGACCCTAAGCACACAGCTAAAATACCGAAAGAGTGGCTTCACAACAACTCCTTGACTGTTCTTGAACGGCCCAGCCTGAGGCCTGACTTAAACCCAATTGAGCATCTCTGGAGAGACCTAAAAATGTCTGTCCACCAACGTTTACCATCCAACCTGACAGAACTGGTGAGCATCTGCAAGGAGGAATGGCCGAGGATCCCCAAATCCAGGTGTATTTTATGATTTTAGCAAATTGCTGCAATATAACAAAGAGTGGAAAATTTTAAGGGAGTCTAAATACTTTCTGTACCCACTGTATATGTGTATATATATATATATATATATCCTTTGCCAGTATCCACAGATCATTGCCAAGTTTCTTACGTTTCAAAAGAAATATAACCCCCTGTCGAGCAGTTGTTTTTGCCTTTAAATATAGTTTTACCTTCCTCTCTTAAGCTTGTTTCAATAGGTAAGAAGCTTTTAGAATAACCTGTTAATAAAAAAACAAAACACATACAGTACAAAGAGCAGCTAGTTTCATGCATTTATGGTATGTTGTTTTTTGTTAATTACACTTCTTTGTGCATAAATTAACACCAAGGCGTAGTGTTAATTTATGTCTAATAAGATATGAAAATGTTGAGTAATTCAGACAGAATTAGTGAGACATTTTCTATGCCACTGCGTCAAATTACTATTATATTCATCAACAGAATCCAATATGCATTTGTTCTTTTGATCATTTTTCGTAAAGTCAGACTGTGTTTTCCCTAAAACTGAACATACTGTGTTATTAAATACCACAATAGTAAAAACATAAACAATAAATTAACTCGGTTGTATATTTTTCATTCATCTGCATTAAATCTTCAGAAAAAAAAATGCATTACCACAACACAATCCTCCCTGGATTAATTTCGACGATCAGACATAATCTCCTGTGTTTAATTAGAATTTGAACCATGATTGTGTTGATACAATGAAATGCTGCACTGCACGGTGGATTGTGGTCTTATAAGGCTACACGGGAAGCGTATAAGAAAGATAAGAGCACTGGAGCCATCTGGTTAAGTTTCACAAACGTCATTATACAGTCTTATCAGGATTACACTCTCCTACTGCCCATACTGAACATGAAGAACATATAAAAGAAACCAGTTAAATTAGAATTGCTAGATCTCCAGGCCACAGATGAGGGTTCTGATCTCCAGTATACACACTATGTTATGTGTTTTGTGAGACCATTATGAAAACTTAATTACAGTGAATGAAAACACAACTTTTAGGGCATAAGAGTCTTTGAAAATGCATCGGTTTGAGATGATTGTCATCCTTGATGGAATAGAAAGAAAGAAGCCTCAGGGCAGTAAGATCTCTGTTCTTTTAATGGTTTATCCAGTTACACAAAGAAAGAATGAAACTCGACAGCATTAAAAGGTTTTGGGAATATTGTCAGAGTTCCAGCTCTTTGTATCTTTTGTTGTAATGTAATGTTGTAATGTCTAAATTGCTGTGTTTCATACTTATGGAAAGCATTTTGGTCTGGATATGAACAGCATCACGCATACAGCAGGGTGTGAGAGAGAGAGAGATATGTGGTTGTTCAGTGTTCACTTCTCACTGCTGTGTGTGTGCACTTGGATGTGTTAAACGCAGAGCATTAATTCCTAGTATGGGAAACCTGGCCACGTGTCACTTCCTTTCCTTTCCTAATTAAATCACTCGTATCTGTAAATCTGTTCAATAGGTACGTTGAGCACTTTTAAGGAATAAAAAAGACCTTCCCTGTGATTAATATTTTATTAAAATCCACACATAAAAAAGTCAATTTTTACACTTTTGCGGGGCTATTTGGTATTGTTGTATTGTCACATATACAGCTCTGTTTGAAGTAGGCTACTCAGATGCCAAGCGTTTGATTGAACTTAATTTAACAAATTCATCTTCAGTAAATATATATATATATATATATATATATATATATATATATGTGTGTGTGTATATGTATAAACTTTGCTATATTATTAACCAATGAAATTGGGGATGCCAGGGGCCTGTTCCATAAAACAGGTTTACCAAATACGCCAGGCTTATGGCAGATAGTCTGACTTATTTTAATACAAATTAACTGGCAATAAGTGAGACTAACTGAAATAAGCCTGGCTTATACTCTAATCTTGGTTTATGGAACAGGCCCTGGGACTGCTCGGTTTGCGTGTTTACACTGCGTGATCCTTAGCGTGTCCTAAAACATGGCGGAATCCAGTGTTGCCAACTATTTCCAACGAAAAGTAGCTAAATGTTGCCAGATGACGTCACGCAATAATTTGCATATCAGTGCTCACGTCCTCACGTAGTATCTGACAAGCGTAGGCCCGTCATGTCTCTACTCTCTGATTATATAACTATATTAAAACATTACATCCATAGGCACAATAAATAGGTTTTTATTAACAAAGTACTTTGCGTGATGACGTCATTCCGTAATCGCAACTCAAAACTACATCTTTATGTAGTATACAAAATAATTCATGTTTTCTCAAATTGACTGGCCATCTCAGCAAAAACATTATTTGAAATATGGCCATTTAGATTTGTTTGAAAAATGTAGCTGACTATTTGCAAAAGTAATACTTTTTGATGAGAATTTTTTATTTTTAAAAATAACACTGATAATGAACAGTTACATTCTTATAAACAGTCACAGCTTGTGTACTTACTCTTTTTTACTTGTGAAATGAACACGTCTGTGAATGTGACAACAATTATAGCACTATTGGAATTTATTGCAACCTAAATTACCAACAATTATACATGTTAACAAATATCAGTAAATTAACAGTTATGAAAAACAATTTGAGCTAGCAATTTAACTTGAATGTTATATGTGTGTGTTGAAAATTGCTAAAAACAGCCAAATGAATGTTAAAAATTGCTACATTTGTTGATAGGTGCTTTTTGAAAAAAAAAATTGTACTAATGGTTTACCAAATATTCACTTTCAGTCTGGCTGAAATTATTGTATATCCACTGTAACAGACAAAACAGTCCAAAACAACTAATACATTCCATTGTTTTCCAGTCTCGTCTATAACCTGCCCTAATAAAATGACCGAATGACCTCATTTTATAGTTTAAAAGCACCTCTCCGGACAGAAGCGATCATTTCTACCCGCCCCGCCCCCTTTTTAAAATCAATTACAGCGTTGTTTTTTCTCCAACAGACACAGACTCCCAGCATCCCTTGCGCGCGGAATGGCGGGTCGCGGCATGAAGTGGTAACTATCTTGCGCCTTCAGTCGTTTGCCCGTTACCGTCATGTCGTCGTTTGTGACAGAAGTGCTCGCCAGCTCAGGAAAACTGGAGAAGGATGACCTCGCCTGCAAAATCTCCAAACTGTCACGGAAAGTGGAAGAAACGAAGGTAAACAGTGTAGTTGAGTTAGCTAACAGCTGGCAAACCTCAAGAAAACTGAGTTAACTTGACGGTTGAAAATTATTAATGTTAAAATTAATACTTAAAACAACCTTCAAATAATAATATTTTGATTGTTTGCGCACTGACTCTTTGCTAACGTTACATTGACCGACCGTTAACCAAAGTGCTGCTAACGCTCTTCTCATCACACGAAGTCGTTTAAGAATAACAAACGTGTACGCTTCGCTGGACAATCAACACTTTGTTAATTCATGGTTTAATTGAGAATAAAGCGGGATTGACGTGACATTGTCTGGCTGACGTGTCACGCTGCTGATATCATTGCCTGTCAGTGCCAGTCTGAGCTCTTGACTTCAGACAGACAGATTAAATGTTATTAGCCTGATTTTACGCAACATTGTGTTCTTTCCAGTTTTGAGACGATGTGAAATCCGATAAGCAAAATATCTGTCTGGGCTCATATTTCCCGTGAAGCTTTAGTTTTTGTGTTTTATTCTTTATCATGTTTGGGGGCATGCGATATTTATGTCTGACGAGATCATTATATCAATTCAGGGCTTTTTGTAACGTTAATGGAATTACATTTATCAAATGAATTATTATATCTGAACTGGAGAGATCAGTTAGTTTATACTTCTGTATTAGTGAACAAATACAATGCTGATCCTAATCTATATCCAAACCTGTTATGTATTAATGCTTTTATTTTATTAATGTTTTATGTTTCCATGTCTGAATTTAACTGGCCTCTCTTTGCTCCATACAGGAAGAGGTTACAGACATGATAAATAAAAAATATATTGAGTTTATACCGAGTATGGAGGGAGCAGAGGAGCTTCTAGACCAAGTTGAATCCGTTTCCAAAGACATTGATTTATTAAAAAGCTGCATTGAGAATGAGGTACCTTTATTTTACTACTAATAAACAATTACGCATCAGTTCCTAAAAAAAGAAGTGACTCTTACAGTAGTTTAGCATGTAAACTAAGTGTTTACATTTACAGGTTCAGCAGAACCTCCATGACGCCGTAACAGAGTATGCCAAGCTTAAACAGCAGCTAGAGAAAAACACTGCTGTTATAGACCTACTCCAGCATCTGCAAGAGGTATGCTCCCGGGATTTTCTATAGGCTTAGAGGATTTTCTAACCATAAAGCTAGACTTAGGTTTTAAAGCTTGTGCATTCTTGTAATGTGATTGTGTAAGGACAGTTTACAGCAATTTGCCTGTGCACATAAATAAGGCCACATAGATTGTGTAACATAAACATCATCCCATTATTTTGATATGCTCTTATAGTTTGACACCGCAGTAGAGGAGTATCACAGGGCCTTGCAGGAAAAGAACTATGTGGTTGCAGCCAAGCAACATGGAAAGGTCAGTCACATTCAACATTAAATTAATTCATCATATTACCACCCTGTGACTTAAACAGGTTTATAAAATAATTGTATATTTAATTTTGAGTTATAATCCCAATTTATAGGCATATCATGAAATAAATTTGAATCACATTTTGGTGGATTAATAGCCCTATGAGTTACTATACAATGCTTGTATTATACAGGCACGAGCTAGTGTGGATACCCTGAAATCCTGGAAAGACACAGAGTTGCCTTTAGTGCGGGCCCTCAGCTCAGAGATCACAATACAGAGAGAGAATCTCATCTACCACCTTGGGGAGGAATGGCAGAAGCTGACAGTCTGGAAACTTCCTTCCACTAAAAGTAACTATATACTTTATAGCTTGTATGAGATGAAAAACTCTCTCTAATGCATGTTGTTAATCTTGTTGTGACTAATTCAAACATGAATGTTTCATTTTTGTAACTTTTGTTTTAAGTCTTGTCTCTGGTGGTAATATATGTCCCTCTCTTGTAATCGGCCGAAAACTCACAATCAGAACTACCTCCATTCGATTAACAATCACTGGATTAAACCAATTGAAGACCCCGGCCTACAATTTATTAATTTGTGTTTCGTATATATAATAACAAAAGGATATGTCACAATACAGAAGATAAGCTGTTGCTGGTATCTGACTAGATACAAACGGTATCTTTCAGAACATTCTGTCTTTGTTTGGCTGTCTAACTAGTTTTTTTTGTTTTGTTTTTATAGCCGAGCTCACTAGTGTGAAGTCTTTCCTAAAAACAGCACTTCATTTAAACAGAGGAGGGTCTAAGGGAGATGAATCTGTCCCACACGCCCTTCTTCCCAGCATTCTCCAAGCCCTCTCCATTCAAGGAGAGCTTCATAAAAAGATTAAACTCTTTGGTAAGAATAAGATGTGGTGTTGCATCCCATTTGTACCTCTAGATCGATTTGTTCACATTTTGGTCTGGACTGTTTGTCAATCCTTTAGGGCAGGTGTTGTTTAAGTACATGCTGAAGCCTCTGATCATATACCCCTCGTTGGTGGTGGAAGTGAGCAGTCAGCCGGAGCAGGGCGCTGTCTTGAGCTTGCAATGTACAGAAACCAAAGCAGAGCATCCTGATCCAAGCCAGGTTTATACCAAAGTGATCACGGTGCTTAAAACACTACACGAACACCTTTTTGGTAGGTTTTTTGTTGACAAAAAAAAAGTTGATTTCGTTTACCATAGACATTGTAGTCATGGCTAATAATTACAATGTGTATAGACACTGTTGGGTGAACTATCCCTTTAATAAGTTAACTTTAGGTTTTGCAAAGCTATGTTTTAGAAGCCTCTATAAATTCTGCACATTGCGTTTAATGATTACTATAATATAACTCTATTATTTTCATTTATATTAACCAAGGCCTTGTTAAACTATTTAGTATGATCTGAGCAGTTTACTCCAGGCCGTGTGAAGAAATGTTCTTTTTTTTTTATATATATGATAAGCTAATTTAATTTAAACTTAACATGCATAGATCAAATAATACGATAAACACTAGAACCAATCAGGTATGTTCTAGCATGCACAAGTGTCTGTGTTTGTTTAATTTTGTGTTATGATGGGTGTTATGATTCTATTTGCAGGTTGTTACTGGTCAACTCGGTTTTATACGAAATAGTATGGGTCAATAGTACATCACTGTCTAAGTTTGAAGTAGGCTGATAAATGTTTTTTTTTTTGCTTTCTTTAGATGTGTCTATAGATGGAAAGAAAATTTCTGAGATTTTAGGAGACCTGATATGGGAGGAGATGTCTGAATGCATAATTCGCGAATGCCTGGTTCATTCCATACCGGGTAACAGTAGTCAGCTAGCTGAGTATAGTGAGGTAAGACTGCAAGGATCTGTCAGCACGTGACCGTGTGCAGCGTTCATTGTAATACACTATTCAGTTGTGTTCTCAGGTTATTAAACAGACAGAAGATTTCGAGAGCAGTCTGAAAGAAATGGGCTACCTGGCAGGGGACTCGACAGACCTCTTAAAATATGCCAGGAACATCAACTGCCACTTCGCAAGCAAAAAATGCCAAGATGTCATTGTGGCTGCACGGAAACTGATGACATCTGAGATGCACAACACAGTGAAAGTAAGACCTCTTCAAATTCTCTAATGTTAATTAAGCTCTAAGTGATTTTTAGTTACAATTGATTCTTCTGTATGCTCTTTGTATCTAGATCACTCCAGAGTATAAGCTCTCTATTCCTAAACTACCAAGCCCCAGTGGCGGAGAGAAGGAGAGGAAGGAGTCTAATAAGAAAAGTGCCCATTACGATCAGCAGAGCCTTGAAAACGAGAAGCAGCTGAGCCCCAACACTCTGTGCCTTCCTGTGTGTCGCATTAGTGAGTCAGTGCAGCAGCTCCTGGAGCTTGCCATTCAAACTCTGTCTGAGGCGGTGGGCAGCTCCCCCCAGTGGTATGTAGTAGGCATTACAGACACTAAAGTCAAGCAGAAAATGAATGCTTTTAACTCTATGTGGTAAGCTGTAATTGCTCGACTTCATAAATTAGTTTTTTTTTTTTTTTTTTTTTGCAGTGCAGTGCAGCTTTTCTACACAGTCCGAAACATTTTTCACCTATTCTATGATGTTGTGCCTACATATCACAAGTAAGTCTTTTTGTTTTGTCTTAAATAGCAGTGTTCTTGGTATAATGTTTGTTTGTTGTTTTTAATGTGATTCTGTTTTTATAACTTAGGGACAACTTCCTGAAGTTGCCTCACTTGGCTGCAATTCAACACAATAACTGCATGTTCATCGCTCACCACCTTTTAACCTTGGGTTTCCAGTTTAAACCCCACCTTCCTTTGGAAGACGGACTGGTTTATTTTGTAGACTTGGTCCCGGGCTTCAGAAGACTAGGTAAGGGCCCACTCACATTTTTTGATACTTTTATTCAGCATTACAATAAAAAGAATACAGCAATTTTTGAGATGCATATTTTAAAGGGGTTCTTTTTGTGTTTTTAAACAAGGTGCTCGATGCTTTGTGGCCCAAATGAACGTTCAAAAAGCTGAGATGTTGGAGAGACTGTCCACTTCACGTAACTTTTCCAACTTGGATGATGAAGACAACTACTCTGTAGCCAGCAAAGCTATCAGACAAGTATGATCAAGCACCACAAATTCACTGATCATGAATATGTCAACAGTAGAGGCTTTTGCAGATGTACCTAGATAACAGTATATTACTGCATATTTGTGTGTGCTTGTCACTTAGGTTTTATTGTTTGTTTTAGGTAATTCATCAGCTGAGAAGGCTGGGAAAGGTTTGGCAAGATGTCTTGCCAGTGAACATATACTGCAAAGCCATTGGGACTCTCCTCAATACTGCAATATCAGAGCTGATTAACAAAATTATGATGTTGGAGGTAAGGCAATACACAATGCTGCTGGTGTTTTTGGTGAGGCCACTTAACTGTTGGAAGTGTAAACCAAGTGCTTTCATTTCAGGACATTTCTAACGTGGACGGTGAGCGGCTGCGAACACTGTGTCAAACCATCATAGAAGAAGGGCCGCTGGTCTTTAATCCATTGCCGGATGAAAACAAGAACAAAAAATATCAAGAAGAGGTTCCAGTCTATGTTAAGAAATGGATGACCTTAAAAGAGATCTCCATGGTGCTAAATGCTAATCTGCAGGAGATTGTGGACAGGTGATACATTTTTGGTCCATTTTATGGGACCTTGTCTTGTTATTCCTTTATTAGTTTTTGGTTATATTTTTTAGGATTATGTATCAAGTTCAGAAGTATGTTCATTTTACATTTTTTTTTTTCTTATTGTTTAGGTGGGCAGAGGGGAAAGGACCTCTGGCAGTGGAGTTCTCCTGTAATGAGATGAAGAGCCTCATTCGAGCCCTGTTCAAAAACACAGAGAGACGAGCAGCAGCCCTCGCTAAAATTGTCAAATGAACAGCCAAAAGACCAATGCAAAATAACGCTACTTTGGGCTTTTCTTTACACATATTGTATTCTATATTTTTCTATTTTGCTGAAAGATGCATTACAATAAATGCTTTTATAAGCACATGCCTGCTCTCTTATCAGTATGCCCTGTTATCAGTATATGGATTAATACTTGAAAAACACGTCAATAAAATGCAGCAGTTGTATTATTGTTTTAGGTTGTGTAAAGTTTTTCCTTTTTTTGGTTAGACCAAGTCTAAGCAAAAAAGTCTTATGGGATTGAAACAACACTATATATATATATATATATATATATATATGGCTAAGAATAGAAGAGGGTAATAATTTGAGGGTCAATACATAAGCAATTGAAGATAGGTGTGCATAGTTAAACTTTTACTTGGCGGTACCTTTACGTCAGCGCTTGCCTGGTAGTTTACGACACCGGCTTTGACAGCTTGAAGGTTGCCATGTGTTTAAAATTACACCCGCGCAGTCCCTTATGATAAATCGTTTCATTAGAATACTCACTTATTTAATTTGAGTAAGTAAAGGATGTTGGTGTTGAGCACGTTGTGTTTGTCAGTTTGTTACGAATGTTGTATTCTCAATCATGATAAATTTTAAACGGAATATTGTATATCATTTAAAAAGTATCTGGCAACCGTAGTGCGTCACCAGGAGGACGAAGCGAAGGAGACTGTCGTAAAGTGGGATGTTTTGGAGTGGGGAGGTCATTGGAAAGTGAGGTTGTTCGGTACGTTTTAGGGGGAACAGACAGCCACTTCTAGCACAGGTGTCAGATATTCTGATACCAGAGTGGCCTTACTCAAATCCAGTGTGGTTTTACAGGGGTCTTCGCGTTGAAAATGTTGCGTTTAGCGCTGCGAGTGCGTCCATCTGCCAGGCTCACCCGGCCCAGTGTGCTGCCGGGCCCTGCTGCTGCTAGTCCACGATCCGGACCGCTATCATGCCATCATCTCAAGCGATACCGCTCAAGCGGCCCGGCCCGGACCCGGAGCTTGTGTCACGGTCGGCGTGTGTTCAACAGCATCGTCAGTAACAGATCTTGGGTCTTGCGAAGCCAGACGGCTAGTTTCAGTCAAAGCATGCGAGTGTACAGTCTGCCACCACATCAGAAGGTAAGCTAAGCCAGCTAATTAAAATTATTATGTACTTCCACCCCTGTTTGTTTTCTGTGGAGCAGAAAAGTAGATGTTGGGGACTGAGCCTGACACTATCATCGATTAGTTTCATTGTGCCATTTGTCTTCTCGTTTTGTGCACAGAATACAGTCATACGAAGTTGAAAAACATGATGGAGTATAAAATGTAAAAATTTGGGGGTGAGCTGAGTACTAATTTAGCGCATCAGTGCGTTTCTTCTCTTGGTGTCACCTTCAAGATGTTAAAGCAGGCTGTAGTTATATATATGTCATGAATTCTGCGAGCTGTCAGAGGTGCTTTCTGACATGCCTGTACGAAACATCTCACAGCATAACAGCCTCTTGACTTAATAATAATGTAAATATTGAGTCTAAGTAGATGTCTACTATAAAACTGTGCCCTCAGTCAAAGATTTCCATGCTTAGAAAAGTGCTTATTTGCGTAATGATTATTATATCTTAACATTCTAATAATAATAATAAAGAGAAACTAAAAGGCAGGCAGAAGTCATGGAAATGTATTATTAGGAAGTCGGACATCCTGAATATCATGATCTTACATCACAACAATTACAAGGCAATTCATTTACATACCAAAAAATATTGGCGTAATTAAGATTTTGAATTATTCCCAAAAGAAGTCTCTTATGCTCACAATAGCTGCATTTTCAGTAAAAAAAAAATGCAAAATTGTACAAAGATGTAACGATTTCATAATAACTGTTCTCTATTATTAATTTATTTTAAGAATAAAATATTTCCTGGGACAGTAAAACTGAATTTTCAACAACCCCAGCAGTCTTCAGTGTTACATGATCAAGCGGATCAGAAAGTCATTCTAATTCTTAAAGAGTTACTCAACCCCAAAATGAAAAGGTTACCTTCACCCTCATGTCGTCCCAAACCCATAAAAACCTTGTTGACTGTATGAACACTGTTAAGGTCCAGAAAAGTATAAAAGACATTGCTAGAATAATTCATCTGCCATCAGTGGTTCAACCACAACGTTATGAAATGATAAGAATACTTTTTGTATGCAGAGAAATAAAAAAAAAAGACATTTATTTAGCAATTTTTCTCTTCTGTGTCTCTTAGCACCGTTGTAGTGCCACTTTTATGAGAATATTCATTGCTGTTTTGGCAAACACTCTTCTGTGTCAGCCGTGTCATGAGGATACGCTGTTTTCATTCAAATCAAAGCTTAAATACACACAGAAAACGTATGCTTTTAACAATACTTGCCAAATTGGCACTACAGTGGCGCCAAGTAACACAGAGGTGAGTGTGTTCCAAAGACAAACAACATGGGTGTAAGTGATTAATGGCAAAATGTTAATTTTGGGGTGGAATAGGTCTTTAATTATTTCTAACTTCAATGTGTTACATTTTATGCGAAGAATCTTTAGTCATTTATGTGAGCTTTCTGTTAATTTAACCTAATTCGTTCTGTTACAGGTGGAACTACCTGCTTTATCCCCCACTATGCAGATGGGCACTATTGCACGCTGGGAAAAGAAAGAAGGCGACAAAATCAATGAGGGAGATTTGATTGCTGAGGTGAGCCATATAATGCTTTTTTACCAGAAATATAAAGACTCCTATCAGTATTCATGTTTTAAAATTACATTTCTTTACAGTGATGACAGGATTAAGTAGTTGTAGAGGATTTTGATATATTAATCAGGGTTTCAGTGGGGTCTTAAAAGGTTTTAAATTATGTTTATCAAATTTTAAGGCCTTAAAAAGTCTTAAATTGTACAAGAAAGTCTTAATTATGATTTCAAGAGGTCTTAAATTT
>JAUYWG010000022.1:1196563-1207507 GCA_034779775.1 Enteromius afrohamiltoni | reverse complement strand
TACAGAACTCTAGTGTATATTTATATTTATATATATATATATATATATATATATATATATATATATATATACATGTGTGATCAATGGTAATATTTCACAGTATTACTGTATTTTGTTTTCAAGAAGTCATTCATTGTCGCTTTCATTTTTATCTTCGTTTCATTGACAAAATGTGAATGTAATATGTTTGGCCACCTCACCTTCCTCAGGTATCTGTCTCCTGTGCGGCCGAGCCGTCATCCCCCGGCAGCAGAGGCCGAGCTGCCCACACCAGGCACCAGAGCTCTCCGGTCAAACTCTCTGAGCCTCTTCTACAAAAAATGTAGGTAAAAGCAAAGCTTGCATTCAAATGCAGTAAGTTCTGAAAAGGGCATGCACCAGCTATAATATCATGCATTGATAGTGTTGGGTTTTCTGTCCTAAAATAAATGTTTATATTTATATAGAGTGGGTAAAAAATAAGTATTGAACGTCGCCATTTTCCCCAGCAAATAGATTTCTGAATGCACTGTTTGACTGAAATTTTCACCAGTAATCCATTCATACAAAGCAAACAGAACTCATAAGTGTAATAAGATGGAATGACACATGGAAAAAGTATTGAATTTATTTATACAGCTTGTACAAAAGCCTGTGTTGGTAATGACTGCTTTAAGGAGCCTCCTGTATGGAGAAACTACTCGTATGCTTCAAATCTTGAAGGATCTGTTGGTCTCTTCTATGAATTTCTGGTGCTGTAGTTGCTGGGACTGACTAGGGGCAGGATTGCTTTCTAGTTATTGCAGATTTCAGGTCTTGGTTTTTCATGCCGCCTTTCATCTCCCGTTCTTCTTGTTCATTACTTTTTCTCTCTGCCGTTCAATTTCATTACACATAACTTAGTTCCTGTAGCTTTTTTTCTCTTTGTATGTTTGGATTACTCGAGTTGTCACATACATGTGGTGAGAAACAACGTGACCTTTAGAAATACATTTACTGAGAAAAAAGTGTGACATCTAGAGCTGCAATGATAACCGCAATACCTCGCTATATAGGAGTACCTCAGAGGAAATCAAGAAATGCAGCAACCGTGGTTGCACGTATCCCTTTTAGTAAGGTTTCACGCTTTCTGTTTTACACTTTGTGCATGTGTAGGGTACTGAATATTGGCAATGAAAACATAATGTGTACTTATTTATTTTACTTTATAGCTTTAAATACAGAGGCTCTGTAGATTTCCACTTAACAAGGCTAAACGGTGAAGGAGAGAGAGAGTCTGTCATCTGAGAAATCTGTCTTGGCATCAATGCATTGCTGGTCAGCTCAGCCGCTCAAATTTAAAATGATTTAAAAGGGTGCGTTTCATTACATCTGTCTTTGAATGAATCCGCATTTATAACGACTCTTACCACCACCTTTTGGCGCAACAATGAAACTGCATTGACTGACAAAATGTGCAGGCGATAGATATATCAACAGAAAAAGCTGTTAAATATGTGTGCTAATACCGGATTTCGTGCTATTGAGACTTTTCACCAGGGAAATTCCTTCAGCCCTAACTCTTTCAATGCATGTTTTACCTGCTATATATGTACACACACACACAACTCTTTATAGCTATCTTTGTAAGGACATACATTTTCTCAATGTAATCTCTGGCTCCTGACCCTAACCCTACCCATCAGAACTAAGTGCTTTACCTAAACCCTTACCCTAAACCCAATTATAACCTGACCCCTAAAACCAGGTCTTTAAAGGGCTCTCAGAAAGTGGGTACCGGACAAAATATCCTCACTCTGATGATCTAAAACTCAAACCGGCCCTCACAAAGATAGTTGTACAAGTGTACACACACACACACACGTTGCTTTTTGTTTTGTTTTTTTTTTTTGTTTTTTTTTTATTGCCGTACACTGACCCTACACCTAAACCTACCCCTTACAGGAAACTACACACACTTTTAGATTCTCAAATAAACACCATTTAGTATGTTTTTTTTTTTTTTTTATAAATTTTTTGAATTACAGGGACACTGAAAATATCCTCATAAATCACCTTCATATTGTAATACCTATGTCATACCCATGTCATTATACAAATTTGTGTCCTCATAAACCACAAGTTTTCTATGCTCATCAAGGCTGTTTATTTAGGGGAAAGAACAAAATAATAATAATTGGAAATATTGCCATTTCAATTTTTTATGGTTCTAATCGTGTTATTTCTGTGGTGCTGAAACACTTTTTATCCCTTTAACACATTCTTGCTGAATTAAAGTATTCATTTCTTTGGAAAAGCAAAAAAAGGTTCAATTTACTGAGCCTAATTTTTCCCAAACACCCAATTTCTATTGTGAATAAATACTGTTTTCTAACATAATTATCAAAACATTTGTGAAAAATATCACGAGTTCCAAAATATTAAGCAGCACAACTTTTTCTAACATGATTATAAATCAGCATATTAGAATGATTTCTGAAGGATCAAATAAGCACAAGAAACCTCAAAAGCATTCTAAATTTTAATGAGTCCGAGCTTTTAAATGGCTCTGTATATACTTATTACCAGGGGGAAAACCCTTTTTTTAAATTACTCCTTTCATATTTTTTTTTCATTGTCATTTTATGTCTTTCAGTGTACAGGATGACCTACCTGCGGCTGAAAACACTGTTCTCACACCTACTGACCTCACACCCAGAACTGGAGCCAATAATATGGACCTTGCTTCAGCACACCCTTCAGAACGAGTACGAATTAATGCGAGACAGACATTTGGACCAGGTACTACCAGCTGTTTTTTCATCAATTTAATATTATCCCCCATTTGCGTTCAATTAGCTTTGCCCTATGTTCAGTATAATGTTTTAAAAACTCGACCCTCTGTTTTTACAGTTGATTATGTCAGCTATGTATGCCATATGCAAAGTGAAGAATGTGGACTTGCGCTTCAAAACGATTGTGACGGCTTACAAAGAGATGCCTAATACTAATCAGGAGGTGAGGGTCAATCTGTTTTGTGTTGCCTTTTAAATGACTGGATTCTGAGGATCATTCAAATTCATTACGAAAGTGAAACAAATCATATTTCTTTATTTTTCCTAAATGTGCCAGACGTTTAAGCGTGTGCTTATCAGAGAAGGGCAGTACGACTCCATCATTGTCTTCTACAACCTGGTCTTCATGCAGAAGCTGAAGACTAATATTCTTCAGTATTCCTCTCCTCGGGTGAGCCACTCACTTCGACGTTCATTGAATCAAACTTTGTGTATTATACTGCCACCTAGTGGCATCAAGTCACGTTATAAGGAATCAAAGATTTCACAACAACTTTTGGCTGACTTAAGGGTGTTTTCATTTGTCTTGCAGCCTCCTCCTCTGTCTCCCATTCCCCGCATCCCCTGCAGTCCCTATAAAAACTCTCCTCTGCGGGTGCCTGGCAGCAATAACGTCTACGTCTCGCCTTTGAAAAGCAGCCGTATGTCCCCAGTGGTCATGACACCACGGAGCAGGTCTGTGTTCACATCTGTAATTACAATCAGGAGCTCATCTATCACTTTTGAACTCAGAATCTTTACATTTTAAGTCCTGATCAGCTGTTTTTAAATGCAGCGCCAGTTTATGAACAGAGCCGTAGATCACGGACAAGCTACGTGGGTGATTCAATGGCGCAGCTTCTCGGTGATCTACGGCTCTGTGTATAAGCTGGCGTTCCTTTTGAAAACAGCTGATGGAGATTTAGCGCTAATCAAAGAACCGGCTTTACTGATGAGATGCGCATAATATATCGTTCAACATATATCGCCCAGCCCTAGTGTATATAAAAATACAAACACATGCATTTTGCTCAGACAAAAATGGGTTTAACCATAAAAAATGTGTAGTATTGCTCTAATTGTGGTTTTTCCCTCCTTTTCTGTTCAAATTAATTGCGATCGTTTTGTTTTTCTGAACCAAAAATAATTATGCATTTTTCACTGATTTATTAGATGTACCCACTGAGATGTAAACATGCCTGACAAGATTCTTACTCTGAAATACAACAAAAATCAATCTGACACACATTTTTTTCACACTTGCCCATTTGTCAGTAAGATTTTTGTAGTCCCCATATGTTTTAAGACTAGTCCTAGATTAAATAAATGTTAAGAACTGTCTAAACTGGAAAAAGCTTGCACTGAAGCTTGCTTGCATTGTTAGGTCTTAAAATGCTCACAGATAATGCTTTTTTGTAAGACATGTTTCTAAAAATTCTTATATGTCCTAAATTCTCTAATCTAATCCCTATCCGGGAAACCGGTTACTGGCCCGGTTTCATGAACAGGGCTTAGTTTAAGCCAGGACTAGGCATTAGTTAAATTAAGTAATAGTAATATTTAGTTGACAGTTTCCACTTCATGATTATGTGAATTTGTGTGTTTTTTTTGTATGCTAATCATTCTGTATCTTTCTTCTTTTTCCTGGACAGAATTCTTATATCTATTGGCGAATCCTTTGGGGTTAGTAATACAAAGCACTTATTAAATGTTCAATTTATTTTAAATGCGTTAGAATTTCTTTAAAAACGTCTTTTAACATCTCAACAGTCTGCAGACAGATTTCAGAAGATTAATGAGATGGTTAGCAGCACCGATTGGTCCCTCAAGAGGAGTCTGGATGGAGGCTCTGCGCCCAAGCCCCTGAAGAGGTTGCGCTTTGATATGGATGGACAAGATGAAGCTGATGGAAGGTGGGAGTTATGTTCCTTTTTAAAATGTATGTGTCTCTATATCTCACTAAGTCCAGTGAATCATCAAGAATGTTTGTTCATTTTTAGCAAATCTAGCGGCGAGTCAACACTGATCCAGAAGCTGGCTGAGATGAGTAAGTTTCCTACATCTTTGTGCGTGTCTATTATCTGAACTGTGAGCTGAATTTCCCAGAACCACAAAACCACTCAACCCATATCCACACTACTTCTTGTCTGCAGCATAGTTTTGTAGTTTTTTTGTTATGAGTCAGAAAGGTGTTTATTATATTATATAGGGCAAATTAAAGGTGTGTTGTATGAAGACAGTTCTTTGTCTTGAGTGATCACATATCTCAGCAGGAAATTCAAAGAATGAATGTTCAATCTCAAAGTAGTCGATTCCTATGTATGCCAAGCTGAATTAGTGTCACATGATCCTTCAGAAATCATTCTGATATGCCCATTTGGTGGCCAACATTTTGACGTTTCTTCTTATCAATGTGTGCTGCTGTATTTTGGTAAAAACTGAGGATTTGTTGAATAGAAAGTTCCAAAACAGCCTTTATTTAAATGTTTTGTAACATCATAAATGTCTTGAGTCACTTTTAATCTATGTAATGCATTTAATTTGTTCTGAATAAAAGCATTCGATTATTAGACAGTATTATTTAAAAATCAAATTAATTAAAAAACAACGATCAGATTAATTTAATATTTGTAATTGTAAAAAAAATGTACTATACATTATGGGCATTTTCAGCCTTTTATTGGAGAGGACAGTAGAGAACTGACAGGAAAGAATTGGGTGGAGAGAGAGAGAGAGAGAGAGAGGGGCAGGATCGGCAAAGCACCTCAAGACCAGAATCGAACTCAGGTCGCCGCAAACGCAGCTTGTATATGTCAGCGCACTAGGCTGTTGACCCAAAAAGAAAATATTTTTTGTAAGTTAATTATAAGTCTAGTATCAATAACAACAACAACCTTACACCATGTAACACTTCTGTTTGACTGTCTCTCAGTCAAAAGCTGAGCTACATATTTACAACAAACAATAATTGCCTTATTAACAAGTTCCTCCTGTTGATCTTGTTTTGATGCATCCTTCTCTGTATTTTTGCATTACTTCTCACATGTAAATAACCTGGAGTAGTCTTGCTGCACTATTTTTTTTTTTTTATAATTAAGAATGACAAGAATCTCACGTTGAATACTTACCTTGCACAATACTGTAATCAAGTCATTGTAGAAAAATTCAGCAACACGTTAAAGCTATTGCTTAAACATTCGCTCTCGTTTCTTCAGGCTCGACGCGTACTCGTATGCAGGAACAGAAACTGAAGGAGGAGTCCGTTAAAGAGCATCCAGAGCCCTAAATAAATCCAGTTTTTGAAGCCTGAGGAAAACCACTCCACCATTGAAAGGGATACACTGACATGCCTGAGTGTTTATATGTTGCTACGTTTTGGATGACTCCATCTGTTTTAATATTTAAGTGGTGCACTGCATTTCCTGAAATAGCATAAGTGCTTTTCCTGTGTTATTTCATTTTAGTTTATTTTAAGTGTGTGAGGGTCCATGAAGGAGGTTTTATTGTTTTAGTAGTTTATGTTCAGGAAACACCGAGACACATACCTCTTAGAGGGACAGCTCATCCCAGAATAAGATTTCTGTCATTTACTCACCCTGCTGAACAGCAGGGAAGATATTTTGAAGAATGTTGGCAACCATTTGATTGACTTCCATAGTGCAGGGGAAAAAAGTACAATGGAAGTCAATGGCATTTGGTTTGGTTTTTAACATCCGGAACAACTTGAGAGTGCGTAAATGACAGAATTTTCTTTTTTGCATGAACTATTCCATTAATTGATCTACAAACACATAAAATCTGGCGGGGTTAGTGTGTCATGATAATTTATTGTTTTTCCTTTTATTTTCATTCATTTTAAAGCTGCCTACTTTTCCTCATTGCTGTACAGGAAATTGAGATCAAATTTGACCAGTTTACTTCGATCATGTGTTGAATCCTGCTGGTGGCTTTTCTCACTTCTTTGAGGATCCCCTAAAGGAAGTAAACGGAATTATTTTTGAAACTGTTATAATTTGGCTGGCGTTTAAGCATTACTGGGGTTTTAGGATGTGATCGTTGTGGAAGTGGAAGTGCATGTGTTTGTCAACACATCTGTCTGACCTTTTTATGTTCTTCTTGGACTGCATTGTTTTTGATGTTGGATTTTAAGACCGTTGTAGAGCTTTTGTTACTAATATTCCAAAAAAATTATGTTATACCTCAAATGTTCATTTTTGAAAAATTATGTAATGCCTCAAAAGTTTAACAACTGACTTGTTTGTTAAAGAACGATGAAACGTGTCCTGTTTTGATTTAAGGAAGACAATGACACCTTTACCTGCTTCTTGTAACCACAAACTGAGACAGTAGCCATAGCACGTGGAGCTAAAATGATAAATCACACTTGGTTTTTTCGATGAACTGTTTAGACAAGTGCTGGCACATATACTTGCTTCCTACCGGAATGCTGTTTGTCAAGAAATGACATGTTTGCAAATGTCTCGGGCCGCATTAGTTGTATTTAAACTTCAGAGATTTGGCAGCATCTTGGGTTTTTTTTTTGATCACTTTTACTTTGAAATCATTTCTGAATCCATACTTCCCAAAAGTTGTGAAATCGTTCATTTCATAAGTAGGTTACTCTTTAGAAATGATGACTGGAACATGTCTGTACGTGATGGCAGGAGATGAAATTTAATGCAGTTGGTTCACTCAAATTCCCCCTCGCATCATTTACTGCTATCATCATAGCATAGATGCTCATAAAAGCTCAGCTTTGTCAGCAGTGGGTTCTTTTCAAAAGGTTATCAGTACATCATCAGAAGTGCTTGTGCTTATTAAAGTTCAGAGCAGTGTAACTGGGTTAAATTACTCGGGGAAGCGAAAAAGGGGGGCTGGTAAAATGCACGTTTGCGTATGCTGTTGTGGTTTAAAGCTGACATGCACAATTCAGAGTAACCAGTGTTTTGTATCTAAATGGCTTCTGTAACTTGCCTAATAATGATAAGCATTGGACTTTAAACCTATCATACATGCTGCATATAAAGACATATTATTCAAAACCTTTTATCTATAGCAATTGAAAGGGCCGCCATATTAATAATGCAGGTAAAAGGCCGGATGCAGTCTTAATAAAGGAAATGAATCAGACCTTTTAAACCGATTACAGTGATGATGGGGAGGCCGGCCTTGAGACATCCTCCTTCTACTGTGTTTTGTACTTCATACCTCCTCTAGCAGCTGATAATGCTGTGCTGGTTTGGCTAGTGACAAACTGAGCGTGTTTGGACGACCTGCTTTCACCTCTCCACTCTGCAGAAAAGGTAAGAGGTTTTGCTTTGAAATATGTGCACCTTGTTTTTAATTAGTTTGCTGTATTTGTTCAAAACCAATCAGCTGTGTGTTAACATGATATGTGAGCACTACCGTGAAGTGAAGTTTAGAACAGTAATTTGAGATTTTTTTTTTTTTTTATAAGGCTTAAGTAACTGGGAATGTGAGGGAGATTGTACACAAGACTAGAAAAACCTGTTTGAGGCTTATAAAATAAATATACAAAGCATTTACGCTCTTAATAATAAAGACTTGAAGTTTTTTGGGTTTTTTTGCAGTTATGCTGTAGAAAATTTTTTTGCCATTTTTGTGAATACCATTTTTGGTGTAATGCTTCATTTCGATAGTGCACTTTACACATTCTTCTACATATTCTACAACAGTAAGAAACTTGGCAAATACACTTCAACAAGCAGTCGTTAAAGTGTTAGTAGACTGCTTAACATCTCCTAAAACTCGATTTGATGGGTCCATGACATAAGACATACCGAGGAATTATTCTACTCACCCTAAATCTAATCTTAACACTCCAATAGTTAGTGAACATGTAGCTGCAAGTGAATGAGAATTTGTTGACATGTAGTTACAAAGTTACTTATAGTTAGTAGAATGTCTAAAGTTGACTGTCAAAATTTTGGTTTAGTGAACATTTGTCCATTGTTTTAGAACCTATTTTGGAATAAAAAGGTTCTTCATGGAACCGTTGATGCCAAAAAAAACTTTGTGTTTATTGTAATGTAAATGAGTGTTAAGTATTATACTAAGGTTAGGGATAGTTTAACTTGAGAGAGAGTTTGCTTGTTTCATCGAAATTAAAGAGATTTCTATATAAAGCAATGAAAGTTGGGTCTAGAAGAACATTAGGTTCTAGGTTTGGAACAGCAAAGGTGGTCTGCTCCTTAAAAGAAAAAAAACTTTTTTGCTTTCAGTCACTGAAACTAACTTTGTAATCATTCTCCAGGAAAAGACATGAATGCGTCATTTCAAGGGCTCTCCTGTTTGAGCTCCAACAGCTCTGATGTCTTCAAACGCCAAGTCTATCCTACAGCATACGTTCTCATTTTTGTCCTGGGACTCGCCGGTCACTCTTTATCTGTCTGCGTCTTCTTCAGCCAGTGGAAGACCCAGAAGAGCTTCACTCCAGTCAACTTGTTAATGGTGAACCTGTTGGTATCAGACCTGATGCTGGTGTCCTCTCTGCCCCTGAGGGTCTCTTATTACATAATGGACTCTCACTGGATCTTTGGGAACATCACCTGTAAAGTCATCTCATACGTGTATTACCTGAATATGTACAGCTCTGTGTATTTCCTGGTGGCCCTGAACATCTTGCGTTACCTGGCTCTGGTGCGACCGTACCTCTACATACGCATACAGACCCACTACGTTGCAGGTATCGTGTGTGCTATCATTTGGCTCTTCATGGGTTTAGCCTGCAGTCCGCTATTGTTCACAAAGAAAAAAGATCAAGGCAGTTTTCGATGTTTGGAGCTGGCGGAAGACAATGTGGATCAATTGCTTCTCATCAACAACGTGACGTTTCCGGTGGGCTTTGTGTTTCCATTGGTGGTTGTCATTTTCTGCTCGGTCTTGGTTGCGAAGAACCTTCTGAGGCCTAGTCCTGCACTTGGTAGGACCAGACCTTGCAGGAAGAAGGCTTGTGCTCTGGTCATCATCAGCCTTGGGATCTTTCTGGTGTGCTTTTTGCCGTATCACATAGTGCGGACAATCTTCCTAACCACGGAGAAGCACGTCCAGACGAGTGAATACAAAGGCTTGTGTGACGACATTTTGGTAATACGCAAGGCTGCTGTCATAGCGCATTGCTTGTGCACGGCGAACAGCTGTCTGGACCCTATCCTCTTCTTCTTCGTCGGGGAAAATTCAAGATCGTTCTTCGCGAAATGGACAGGAGGAAGAACAACCAGCACTTATGCTGCAGAGAGAAACCTACAGCAGGAAGAGTTACAGGTTTTGCAGAACTGAATGGAAATGTCTGAACAGATAACAAAGAACAGACTAGAAGTACCTCATTCTTTTGTGTGCTTCATAAATAGGTATACAACACAAGAAGTTCGTGTTTTGAATGGCTGGCTTTGTTTACACTGGATTCAGTACAAGTCCAATTAGGACAAGTCAACAAAATTTTGATTTCTGTAAATACATTTTTCTTAAAAAAACAAACAAACTAAAAAAAAAATAACACAGTTAAACTAAACAGGACTCATTTTTTAAACTTAAAAAAAAGTAATTTGTTTTAATCTAATTTTAGTGTGGGGGAAAAAATACTAACCTGAATTTTATACAACTTTGTCGCAATGAGCACAATGCCATAAACTTTAAAAATGAGTATAGCCTAACAGTTTTACAGTTAATACAGAATTCTAATGCTTGGGTTTACAGATAAGGCTTAAGCCAATTCCTAGACAAAAATGCATATGAGCTGTCTTAACTGATAATAATTTGCCAGTGCCATTGATTGTATCAGGATGCACCAGTAATGTTTTCTACTTTAATGTTCTAGTTTAAGGCCTAATCCTATCTTAATCTAAGCCCTGGCTGTGTAACCAGTTGAGTGATTTTATAAAATTAAACGCATTTTAAAGCCTCCAAAAATTGTCCCTATTTACTTCTATTATAATAATGAGTTCAACTCATGTCAGAGAGATTTATGGGTTGTTTACAAGGGTTTGTTTTCTCTGTAGTTATGGGTGTGTTGGTGAGGTAAATTTGTTTTTTTTCCCCACCGCATTTACAAACCGGATTCCAAAAAAGTTGGGTCACTAAACAGATTGTGAATAAAAACTGAATGCAATGGTGTGGAGATGGCAAATGTCAA
>JAUYWG010000022.1:1173959-1196556 GCA_034779775.1 Enteromius afrohamiltoni | reverse complement strand
TTGCCATCTCCACATCATTGCATTCAGTTTTTATTCACAATTTGTTTAGTGTCCCAACTTTTTTTGGAATCCGGTTTGTATAATAAAATTAGTTGCATGTACAAAATATGGTAGTGTTCATATATAAATATATAAAACATCTGCAATTTTATTTATCATTTTGTAGGTTTAGTAAAAAAAAATTTTAAGTGGTTCGAATGCACCAAAAGTTGTAATTACAACTTTACAACTTTTTAATGCCACCAATGCTGTTGATTGAGCTTGTAATGAACTCTGTATTTAGACACAATTTGCACTTCTATTGTCGTTTGTCATGTTGCATCCCTGCTCACTTCCATAAAGTTAACTTATTTTGCTCAGCTTTGTACCTTAGCCAGTGATAGCTTTCCCTGACAGTCACCTGGTCTATAAAACTGAATGATGTTAGTGGAAACACCACCACAGTATTATGGTGTTGAATGTTAATCTTGCTAATATTTAGGCAATGCTGTTACACTCCGGTATGTACTGTGACACGTGTTATGTTTTTTATTGTGTATTTTCAATTAAACTTGTTTTAGTCCTGTACTGAAGATTTCACTTCTCTCTGTGCATATGGCACGTGTCTGTAGAGTCCCATGTTAAAGTCTGCGCAATCAGGAAACCTAAGTAATGCTAGCAAAGCATGTGTCTTCCTGTGTACACCTGCTTTTCACAGCTCTCCTTGTCGCCACTTTAAAACTGCATGCATTGCTCTGTTTAGGTTTCCATAATTGACACACTTGGTCTTTGTGGTAGACATTGGTGCTATTTGTCATCAGATTTCACACGAGGAAGCTCAGTTTTGTGTGGTGAATATCACGTTATCATTTTCATATCTGCACATCCTTCCACTGTTCATGCTTAGGGTGAAACTGGCTTTCAAGATTTTTTGGGGGGAGGGGTTATGGGTGGGTTGTTGCAGTATTGTAAATGTCATGGTCACTGGTTTCATTACAAAAACCATGCATCCCATGTATGATGCTTAGAGAGATGTCCAGGAAACTGTTTCTGTAGCAATCATGTTTTGTTTATACATAAACATTGAAGTCTGTAAAAAAAATTACCATTTCCTCTTTCGTTTCATCCATAAATGGAAGTGTTAGCAATCACTAAACCATTGTTCCTTTACTAAAGCACCTCCCATTATGGTGTATACTGCACAAAGTATATTAGAAACATCCTCTGCATCAACACACAGGTTGTGCCTCGCAATCTTTTACTGTGTGTTTTCCTCTATAGAGCAATTTTGGCTCCAGTCTTTAAGTCTAATTAATAATCCATTAGCTATTTTTGTCTTTATGAAATCTTTTTCATTTAAATTAATTACCGATATGAGATACTATTATACCATGTGGAGGTTAACAGATGATAAACACTCAAACTGTAACTTCAGGTAGATTCAGGCATTTGTTTTCATTTAACCTATTCATCCCAACTGTAGTGGTTTCTGATACTGATCTGTGTTTGCTAACTTCTGGTGCTGCAATGAAGCTGTTTTGTTTCTGTGATCGCACACTTCTGCACTATGCTGTTAACGCAGCTCTGTTTTATGTTTTGTCATTTGAAGGTATCTTGAGGCCCCATATAGTGGCCCATATTGTGTTTATTATTTTTAGTTTACTTTTACACTTTTTAAATTGTCTTGAGCTTTACAAAAATAGATGTATAGATACAAATAAATAGAAAAAATAGATGATGTGTTGGTGGTGGAGATGGGTAGTAGTAGTAGTAGTAGTAGTAGTAGTAGTAGTAGTAGTAGTAGTTATGTCCATTCCATGACATGTCATGGCTGCGCCCATGAGGGGGCGACCTGCTCAATGTAGAATTAAACAGCTGTTTGTAGAAAACATGTATAGAGTCTTAATAAAATTAACAGGGCTTTAATTATATTAATTATTTTATATATAAGTGCTGTCCTTTGTGAAACATTTCTGCAAAAGACCTAGCGCACCTTGGTGTTAACGTTTTTTTTTTTTAGAGATTTCATGAGTAGTTTATGTAATCTGGGGAAATATGTAAGAAACTGCAGGCCATTTCACTGCGACAGCTTTTTAGCAGAGTATGGCACAATCTTTTGACCGTGGAAATGTTGTAAGAGTCAGACCTAAATATAACTAACGACCACCCTCTTGACTTGTGAGAGAGTGCGAGCGCGCTCGTGTGAGGAGAGAGAGCGCGAGCGCGCGTTACTTCAGCAAGTGTCACACCAAAACGGCGACAAGAAGTTGAGAACACGCCAACAACACTGCAAGATGGAGGTATGGAGTTATTTACTATGCTTGCGCTTCAAACTGTTGTTTTATTTTCATATTTTAAAGTTTGTTTTCTATTTTCAACTGCTCTTCACACGTTGTCTGCTGCAGAGTAAACAAAAACTTGTTGCGTTTCAGTTCATGAGATGCCACGAGATGATTCAAGATGGCAAAGCATCAGCAATTATAGACGTCATAGAAATGACTGCATTATGCTGTAGTCCGTTTTCTTTTTTCTGCTGAATACATTTTCATTATTATATTAGCATTTAAGACTTTTTTTCTGTTTGCATCATAGCATTCATGTTTGAAAAATGCTATTTATTTAATATTCTTTTTTCTAATTTCAAATTAGGTTTTGGATCTAGATTTTGAATTACATTTTTCAACTCCACTGTATCCATAATAAGTTTGATAGTTTTTAACACACATTTGGGTTAAATGAGTTATTGCTAGGTTTGAATCATCGAAATGCATACTGTTTTTTTGTTTGTGTTTTTACAGATTCATTTTGCTTTCAAATATGTGGCGTCAAGGTTCAGAGATGACGGTTTACATTCCACATAGCACTCTCAGCATGTATTTGAGTAATTTATAAGTTTGGATTTAGTGGGTGAAAAATAAATGAATAAAGCATAGCTATAGTTATTGAGTTATTGAGTTAACATAGCATGTTATTCAGATTGGCCAAGCCACCTGCAAACCTCCTTCGACTGGCATGACCTTGTTTGCAGAGGCTTCTATCATTACTGGCCGTTTTATTGTGTTTGTGCCAGTAACTCTCAGAAGTGTGTTTGACCAGTGAATCCTGTTGACTTGACACTGCCTCACTTACGTGTCTCAAGTTAGAAAGTATGACTGGAATGGAAGCAAGCTAACTGACACAGGAAGTGGTGTAACCTCATCCTTATGACAGATTAAAATGGCGGGTTTGGATGGTGGACCCACGTGACAACTGGGTTAGACAACTGATTTCAGCATAGAGTTTGTGATTAATTTAGTGGCTGAATGCTCCAACCACTTTTTCCATCTCTGAACATTTTTGAGTGATCATAGGAAAACAATTGGCTTACAAATAGACGGCCTTTTTAAAGAGCTTTGACAACTTGCTATATATTTTGAGTGCAGTTTTAGTGACTTGTGGGCAAATAATGTGAACTTTTTCATAGGTTTCTGAATGTTTTTATACTGTGACCTACATAGACTCTATATATTATATCCCACTGAAGCTAAAATCTCTCAATATCAATGATATCAGTGATTGCTGGAATTGTACATATATAATTGTACATTTTTTTTTACATTTTTGTACATTTGTGCATACTTTAAAGCCTGAGGAACCATTATCTGCTAATATATTATGAGCTGAGCCACATTTAAAGATGTACTTTATACTTGAAGTGGCACAAAAAGAAGAGAATGCATTTTGGATTTAGGTTTAAGGACAGTTTTGATCCACTAATGTTGACTAGTGTCTTGGCTGAGTTGTGAAGACTGGATTGACTACAGCTTTGTGTTGGCTCATATCGACTCTCTGCGTGGACGTCGGGATATTTAAGTTGATTATCTCCTGAATGTCAGCTATGTGAGTATGCGGGTCAGTGTCAGTCCCACCTCAGCAGCTGTTAGGGCGACGGTCCTCTTGTCAGAGCTGTACGCAACCACAGTGTGTTCACAGATGAAATATTTGGAGAAGGAACATGTTATTGCAACACGGCATTAACCGACTACAACAAGCTTCCTCCCCAAAAAGCTTGTATATTTGGTTTGTTCTTTGTACTGGAGAGGGTTCATTTAGGAGAGTGATTGTTCATTACCTCATAAAGAACTTGTTGAACTCTGTGCTGTGAGAGAATATGGGTGTGAACCCATCAAAATTCAGGGACATGACTTCATTTGGAGTATTAGCGAGTGATGTAAATTTACAGTACCGGACACAGTGTCCATGCCAGTGTTGTTTGGTTCATAGTCATTCCGATCAAAGAGACCTTGTCAAAAGTGGATGCAGGTTGTGCCGTCACAGGAAGTGAACTTCAATTCTGTGGAAAGTCATTACATATTCCTGCGTGACTGATTCAAGACCTGGACCCTGATGGGATCTGGGTGTGAGGTGGAGTCCGTCATCATAACTCACTGACTCACACCAGAGTGTTTTGCGAAGCCTCGACTTTTCCAGCACACCATCCACTCTGAGCCAGTTTATGAGGTCATAGAACTAGGGCAGTTTTGGATAGAGATCGGTCTACACGAACATGATTTTCCTTGAACACTGCCGCTTTTAGTAAAGAAACAGTGACTTAGGCCGTAAACATTCTATACACGTGCGAAACTGTGCGGTTACGTTGTAAGTAACGTGCAACCTTACATAACCGTGGGTGTAACAAACCTCAAATGTTTGTGCCGTTAACCATGCGTGTTATTCGAGTCACTAACTGTATACACACACAGACATTTAGCTAACCTTAACTAAAGAGGTCCAGGTTTGGCTAGTAAGCATGACCCAGCTAGCAGCAGATCTTTCTCTACTCACTGCTTTTTAAATGTTGCAGTGTATTATCATTTTTACTAGGAAATATAACTCTAAATATGTTGTAGGTTAGATGTTTTGCAACTGACCGTGAACCTTTTTATAAATTATTATTATCTTTCAGTTTTATTTTTGGGAATGGAGGTCAGTGGTCACCAAAACTGTTCGGTTACCAACATTCCTCATAATATTTTAAAGGGTTAACTATTCCATTTTGAAGGTTTAAAATAGACTTCATTTTGGACCGGATATAATGCATACCTTGGATAAGAGTAATGAGTGTTGAATTCGACATCTCATCTCAGGATAGTTGGTAGTGAAGGACTTGGCTCTGTGCTCGTTCTTGTGGTGCCATTAGCCACTCAATGTTGTTACAGTGTGACTGATATTGAAATGAGATCTCATATCATCATGAGCAAATCTCAGCTAGGGTCCTGCACCAGTCCACCTGCCACTGAGAACGGATTTGCTCATTTATGAATTTCTTTATACTTGCGTCCACTGTGTATCCCATGCAGCAGTGCTGAGAATGCAGTTTGTACCTCTATATTATAAAGTGCATTCTGACATGTTTTGAAGAGCAAGGTTGAAGTGTATACATTCACTGCCTTTTGTAGAACAATCTTATTATGGAAATTCTGTCTTTCCTCACTGTGCATCCTTTTCCATCAGGGAATGTATTTCAGTATAAATTGAATCATGGCTGCTTCCTCATGTCCTTCGAACCTCAGACATACAACAGATTCTTTGTGGGTCACTAATAAGATTCTATTTTCCACTCTCTGGCTCATAATCAACAGCATGTACTGGTGGACTTCTAAAATGAGAGGGACTGGGTTTTTTTTAATGTAATGAATTTAATGTTCCAGTCACATTTATTGTTTCGATGTAAAACTATACTTAAAATAATTTACATTTTGTAATATTAGTATTGATAAATACCAGGTCACTAATTAATTTTCACTAATTTTGAAAAGCATAGGGTGCTAAAGAGTTTTAATGTTTTGGAAAAAATCCTTGTGAAAAAAAAAAATACAGTGAAAATCACAGTTGAAATATTAGTTAACACAGAGAAATGTTATGGCAATTTCTAATTTATTTATTTTTTGTAAATGTAATTTATTCTTGTGATGGCAACACAAAATCTTCAACAGCTATTACTCCAGTCCTCAGTGTCACATGGTCCTTCAGAAATCATTATTAAAGTATAGTCAGCAACCTCATAGCTCCAAAAAAATATCAAAAGATTTATTTAAAAAGATATTGCATTTGTCTGATGAAGAGCCTGCGTGCTTGAAACGTCACATACTATGCAAAATCTTTTGTTATTTTTTTTGGATGCTGACCTTACACTTAAATACTGATATGCACCCAGTTAAAGATGATGTGCATGCTTTAACTTTCCTTTTTTTCTTCAGAAATAATTTTAATATTCTGAGTGCATATTTCATACTAATATTTCATATTATTATCAAACATTATAATAAGCAGTTGTGCTGCTTAATTCAAGTAAACCATTCAAATAACATTTATTTAGTTACATATTAAGTATTTTCCGTCACATTATTTTAAGGCCAATTTTCGCTATTAACAAACAATTAACTCTGACTTTTGCCTCAGTGAACTTCTAATCTGCTGCTTATTCATAATCAGTAAGGTAGTTGTTCCGTTTTGGTATTGGCTAGGATTAGGGATGTAGATTATGGTCATGCAGAATGTGTGCTTTATAAGTACTAATAAACAATTAACATGTTAATAATAGGCATGCTAATTAGGGTTGGGTCGATAGACGATACCATCCTCCATCGCCGATGGCCGATAGACATCACGAGGCTGAGCGATCCTCCGCTGCCCCGCAGCAGCAGCACCAAGCTCGCGAAAAATACACTACGCGGCAAATCTACGCCATTAATAAGCGAGCGCACCACTGAAGCTGGCGAGCGCGATAAATCATTTCCGCGAGAGGAAAACAGATGTACATGTGAAGAAACGGGTCCGCGAGCTCATTTCAAACACTCGCACGCGCTCTGTCATCCGCGCGCGATCATTCCTGCGCTCGCGTTCCTCTCTCACCTGCTCACCTGTTTTAGTTACAACTAAACGCCCCCCTCAACCGCCACCTACGACGACGATATCGTCGTCCATCGCGATGTTTCACATTAGACATCGTACGATGGCAAATTGGTCAACATCGCCCAACCCTAATGCTATTAGGCAACTAGTTAATAGTAAGAATTGGTCACTGTACTAAAGTGTTGACACAAATCCACTTGATCTGTTTAAAGGGTTATTGAAATGAAATGTTTAATTTTTGTAAAAGATACCTTGTAACATTGCGGCTAAGACGGTTGAAGAGGAAATGCAGACCAAATACCCGAGAGCCTAACTTAAATGTTTTTTGCTCCCACACTCATGATGACTTTATGCTTATTGAGCTGATTCTGGCTCCGGCTCTGCAGTGCGGTTTAAAGTGAGTATGTCATCATGATCATGCCCCTGTTTTGGAGATGAAGAAAGGCTCATGCTGAATTGATTATGTTTGTAGCATTGTTTACTCACCCTGTGTCATCTGACTGCTGCCAGCTCTTGTAAAGATTTGGAACGAATCTGTCTTTTGTTGCTTGCACTGTTTATTGAGGTGATACAATTGTTGAAACTATTAGTGGCGATTAAAGCAGTGATGTCATCTTCAGGGGTCATTTCTGCAGGTGTGTGTGTGAGGGTTAAATGTATGCAAAGGCACAGCTGTGGGGCACACACTCCCTAAGCCACCCACACACACACACACACACTTGCTGTAAATCTCAACACCCACTGGGTCTTAAGGGAAGAGCTGCCCACACCCCGGCTTAAATGAGTAGTACTGAGCTCGGTGCCCTGTAATTAACATGAGATATACACTGAGTCTGTGTCAAACCTTTCAAAAGTAAATACCATATCATTTATGTTTTTAAGACATAGTTTACTCAAATATGAATTATTTACTCAGGCCAAGATGTATGTATGGCCAGTTTTGGGTGAAATATTTCTCTCTCTGTAAAATACTCCCACAGAGTAGAGCAAAAATACATGTTAGCAATGGAGGATTGTGTTTATATTTGTTTTTTATCTACTGTAAAACCAAAAATATGATTATAGAGAGGAACAGGTTGAAGGAAATCAGTGTGCATGCTCTTGCGTTGCACATTGAGCATGGGAGCTCTACTCTGGGAGGGCTTTAGTCTCTGGGGCAGGCCCTCATCATCTTCCCATGTTGTTTTTGGCGGTTAGCATAAATGTGTCAATTTGTCTGTGAATGTTTCTTGGGGGTCACACTGGAGAATGTTTTCTCAGGCTGGAGTTTGAAGTGAGCTGGGTGACAAAATACATGCTTAATTGGGAGACGCTCGGAAACCTGAAACGTTAATTATTTGAGGGTTGCATTGATATATCAGTGAATTGTAAACATGCCTCGATTTTAAAATAGCAACAAGCTATTTCATGGAAACAAGCTTTTTTTCTGTCCATCTTGGGCACTAAATAAGGCAAATGATGTCATGATGGAATGCTTTTATCTTAAAGAGGACTGGATCTAGTGGAGCTGGAACACATGGGCAGCAGACACAGGCAGAATTGAGAGAGAAGCGCAGACAGAAAGAGGCTGGGCAAAAGTTTTTTTTTTTTATTATTTCTTTTTATTGAGGCCTGAATTCATCAAGGCAGGTGTTTAACAGGTCTTATTGGGCTTTTTTATTAATGTCATATGCCTGATTTTTTTTAAAAGGGCTACCAGGCGTACATGGACACAGAAGCATCGGCTAGCATACTAACTAACACTGTAGTGTTTCATTTTTGGATGAATCTGTGTTTTTGAATCAGTTGTTTTTTGAATCAATGAATCCAAAATGATCCACTCATGAAGAGAGTGAGTCATTGATTAAATTATACGTTTTCTGTTTTAAATAAGAACAACACTTTACTTATAGCATTTTATGTATATTGCATTATAAAAGTAGTTTTAGTGTTTTGTAATGCACCTTTTAATGCATTGCACAATCTGTGTATAACCACAGTTAATACATTATAACACTCATCAGTTGATTGTTTCTCTGTGCATTTTAAAATATTTACAAGAAGATATCATTTATCTCAACGATCCTTTAATAACCATTAGTAATGCAATATACATAAAGGCTTTAAAGTGCCCCTATTACAGGTTATGAAATGTTCATATTTTGGTTTTGGGAGTCCCAAACCACAAGTTAACTTGGTAATATTTATTTATTCATTTATATATATATATATATATATATATATATATGCATGCATTAATTTTTACTTTATTTGACTCCCAAATGATTTGTTCAATTTGGATGGGCAATGGGACTTGATTCAGAGTTGTCTCTTTCTGTTGAGAGACAAAAAATGTATACACAGAGCACTTTCAGATTTCAAACTTTGCAGGATGTTTTCATGCTGTGTTTCACATTGCATGAAAGGTCATTTTCAAAAATCCATAATACCGGCAACCTAAAGTGTCACCAACATTTTTTGCCTGCAGACTGAGAAACTTCATTAGAAAAGTTGCATTCATCAGAAACTTTGTTCAGATATGGTTTGTCTTGCTCGCGCAACCTTTCCTGTTTTTGACTCTTCTTATATTCTTCAGTCTTATCTTAAGTTGCCTCATAACTGAATAACCAACATCCTGTAAGGTATAGACTGCATGCAGCGTAGTGTTGGTGGGTTCCCACAAAGCTCTAAAACTGAACGTCTTGAAAATAAACAGTTGTGTTTGTCTATAGACATTGCCTCAGCACTAAAATACCAAATTCTGCTATCACTTTTAACAAGGCAGCACTGGTTTCCCTTCACTGATAGTGGGAGCACTAATGGTCATAGATGGAAGCCTGTGGATGGAAGAGCCTGAGACGGGAATGATAACAGCAGGCTGAAGTCATACCCGAATGAGCCCCCCCTGTGTCCCCCTGAGGATGCTTGCATGGCTCAAAAAACACTTTCTCAAAGAATCTCAAAAGAAACACGCTCTTTTCATCACCTTGCTCAAATGAGTGTACATGACTGTGGTTTCCTGTGGTGAAAAACAAGACATTTTCTCAGCCTCACTGTAGAAGTCAGCATAACTGAACCTAATGGCTTATAATTAGACATATTTTCTAGAAGATTAAACTGTCAAAGCTGGAATAAAATCTTCTAATAATGTGCTTTCCCCTTTACAATATTGTGTGTATTTTCGACATGATTTAAGAACATTTGTTATATGTGTATATAAAGGTAGCAGGTGTTAATACATTAATTTTAGAGTGCTTTGTCATGGATTTTAATGCTTTAGATTATCATTACAGAAAATATCAAAAAGAAGCAGGCGGTATTCATACACTAACATTTTTGTATTTCAGGAGCGTTCTGTTGTAAAAAAGCGCTCTGTGGCTGAGCTAGCTGGAAAGTTCAGTTGTCCAATATCCCATACGACAGACGCTGAAGTGGTGAGGTTTCATATTATCCAAATATGATCACATCCTCTCTGCTTTCGCACTTCAACTTCCTAAAATGTCCCATCTCCTTTTTTCACAACTTTAACAAGTCGTCTTATCTTTTAAACTTTTTCCCCCCCTGCTTTTGCTTATAGTTTACCATTTTGTTTTTAATCTTCAGTTTTTCTGCTCTCTTTTATCATTTCTCTTGTAAAAAAAACCCAATACAGTTAGGCTCAAAGCTTAGTGTGGAAAAACAAAAGGAAAATGATCAAATAGAATGGAACTTATGGTTACTTATCCATAGCAAAGGAATGTGTTTATGTATTTTAAGATCTCTGTACTGCAGTATAACACGTACTTGTTTCCTGATAACCTCTGTGTGCGTAAAACGGGAAGTGTATTCAGGTGTATTCAGGGGAAAATCTCCCTGTTAGTTCTTGGTCAGACAGATATATTGCAGACAAGGAAACACATTTTTGTTTGTCTCATTCTTTGGAATAATTTAGCTGTTTTTTGGGTTCAGTGACTTTCTGAATGACTTTGTTACATTAAGATTGGTTTGACAAATTCACATGAACTGCTTGGCAAAGTATCATTCTATCGCTTAGGAAAAAGACACCAAAGGAAGGTGAAAAATATATTATACAAATATCATTAAAAATATTCATAGTTCTATGTTTGAGGGGGTTCTTTCCTTCCTTTTCTTTTCTTTTTTTGATCGTTAGAATTCTGTGGAAGTAATGTGCTCTTCTTTTGTTTCAGAACAAGCCTGTCAGGAGAAGACCCCCACGCTCTCTGCCGCTGCCTTCTGACAATAATGCAGGTCAAGGCCAGGATGAGGTGAGACGATCCAGGATTGACAGGGAAAAAAACCTTGCATTGTCAGTAATAAAACTAACTGTCATTACAGTGTAGGTAAAACATTATCTTTAGTAGTTAAATGACATCTAAAAAATTATGTTTGTACACTATTACTTCCAAATCAATTATATGCAATGCGCTATAGCAATGATGCTGATTCTTAAAGATATATATATATATATAACTGATTTGTTTATGTCTGTTCAGAAAGCAGCTGAACCGGCATCAACCAAGAAGAATAGAAACTCTGCCCTCATTGAGAAACTGCAGGTTGGTTGCTCACAGATGTTTCCCTCTAGTGGAGAATGTTCAGTATTGCTTTAGATAATAAAAGGGATTTTCCATACCATTTCACACAGGCCAGCCTCGTACTTTCTCCCACGGGACCTCCGCCCTTCCCAAAGAGCCCAGGGGTGAAGTTACCAGTGCCGTGCTTCTCCCTCGGCTCTCCCGGCAGCCCCTCTAGTCCTCCTGCAGCTGTCACACCCAGACTAGAGGAAAATCCTGCCAGCTTCGAGAGTCCCACTGAGGGAACTGTTCTCAAAAGCATCAACAAGGTTTGAGGCTTCATATAGTTTGACATATTAGTGAATTCAAACCAATAAAAAAACGTTACAGTGTTTTTAAATCTGCGCAGGGTAGAGCTAGGCATTCCATCAAACGCCGCCCACCATCTCGACGACACAGGAAGTCCAGTACGGATGATGGAGGAGAAGAAGTGGATAAAACACCCACCCTTGATCAAACGACTCCAAACGGGCACGAAGGAGACGTGTTTGAAGAACACAAGACGTCAGCAAACGCAGAATCGCTCTCCTCTAAAGAACAGATTGAGCAGGAAACGAAATCCACAGATTCTGGGAAGCAAGAACCGGAGGAAAAAGTGGAGACTGTGACTTCAGAAAAGGAAGAGGGAGAAGAGAAAGACGAGAAAACTGAGCCAGTAGACAAAGAAGAGAAAATAGAACCAGAAGACAAAGAAGAGAAAATAGAACCGGAGGAGAAAAAAGAGAAAACGGAACCGGAAAGCAAAGAAGAGAAAACCGAACCAGAGACAAAGGAAGAGAAAAGTGAAGATGAACAGCTGGCTATCAGTACAAAAGAAACATGTGAAGAGCCAGTCACACAACCACAAACAGGACCTGACACAACAGATGAGAAAGAAGAGGAACAGAAAGAAGAAGTAAACCTGTAGAGCCAAGTGAGTGTGAGTCGTACGCATTCACTCGAGTTACATGCACCAACTTGTTTCATTTGATCTCATTTGTATTTTGCAGGATTGTAAAGCCTCTAAATAAAGAAAAAGGTCAGGTCTGCCTCAGACTGGACAACTCTTCGCTACTTAACCAAAGCAAAGACATCAGGAGAAGATGAATAATGTGAATAACTTGGTTTGAATGAGCATGTGAAACCAAGCAGGTGCAGAGAACACCAGTATTTTCTCTTCTGTACAGTTGTATTAATATTTGGGTCTGTTCTGAGTCGCTTGTGTGAGTTTACACATTAGTTATGCTTTTGTAAATAGTTAATAGTCTGCACTAAAGGACTTTTTTTTTATTCTGTTTTTTTTTTTTTGTTTATAGTTGTATTCCTATCAAAAAATAAAAAATGAGAATATGAAAAAGAATCATTTCCACATTTCACTGGAAAATAGTGTAGTTTTCACTGTGCAATGTAAAAAGTATCATAGTATTCGTAAGGATCATTAAGATGGTCCTAATCTAGCCTCTAGGCAAAATATTAGCTCCAAATATGCACGTATATGTTCGGAGCAGAAGTACCACAAACTTCTCATTTCTCTTAGAAAATCCTGTAATTGGGTCACTGACAGATTTTCAGCACTAGGCCTGTTCTCGTCTCTTGGATCTGACCTCATGGAAGCTCTAGCGAGGCACAGATTATCATTTAAACAGAGCTCTGTCTCGCTCATTAAGCATGTGTTCTGTTTTAATATTCACACTGAACACTACTATGACTAATATATATATAACTATGGCTAAGACCCAAATATCATGCTGCTTTTGTAAGTTGTGGAAGGATTCGATATTATCCAGTAATAGCAATGAGATTAATTAAAGATTGGAATCAGATATTCAAGGTCAAGGGAGGAAGGATTAACTGTGGATCAACGCGTGTTTCCTAATCTGGCTTTCACTGAAATACTAGCAGACTCTATGGTTTGTCCTGATTGCTAATATTGTCATGAGAAAGTGTGATGTAAAAAGAAACAATATGAAATCGATGAGGATAATATCCATTGCTGGGAGAATTTGAAACTTTTTGCTTTACTTCTGTTCTGATTGAATTAGGCTTTTATTACAGTTGGTACAATTTATAAAATCCTCCAGTCTAAAGTGTCACATGATGAATAATCATGAATAATAATACATCTGTGTCAGGTTTTCAAGCATGCATGGTACATGAGCGAATCACATTTCACTGTTTATATAATTATGGAAGTGTGTTTGCATGCGTTCGATTTTGATCATTAATGTGTTTGTTTTGTTACTTCACATGACGTTTGAAACTTCTCTTAATTTGCTGGTGGACCTTTAGAAATGGCAGGAAAGTAATGAGTTGAGAGGTTCAGGCTAATGCTCACAATGAAAGTTTGAGCTAATGACCACAGTCACTTAATCCCATTTACTGTAGTGGATACAAACCACATTAAGACCCTAACGAAGAGCACAGATCTGCCTCGTCACCACTTTCAAGTGAGAAAAGTCAGTGATCAGACTGGCATGCGGACAGAATGAGGCTGGGAGATCATCAGGTCATATCAGCAATAGCATTTGCGTTAAGTGTTATGTGACAACTCCATTACCCATGAACTGCAAAAAAACCCCAAAAACCCTTATTTTCTATTTGATTCCAATGCTTTATATTGAAAGTCAACAATGTTCTCACCAACAATATAGTGCTAGATTTTGCTATGATTTTTATTTTAAAAGGGAACTATGCAGTTTGCAGCTTATTTTTGTTTGTCAGACTAAAGATACGTAAGCTTTTGCTGTTTTTTTTTTTTAGCTGGTCATGCAAAATGTCTTATTTGCATAAAAAATTTGTGCAGTTGAATTTATGCCTGAATTATGCAAATAAAAAAAAATCCTACAATAAAATACTTTTCTAAAGAAAAAATGTCGTTTTGATTCTGCATGATCAGAAAAGCAACCATTTAATAAAAGAAAAGAGATGCACAATATATTTCTCCTATTATATGTATATGTGTGTGTGTGTGTACAGTGTGTGTATATATATATATATGTGTATATATATATATATATATACACGCACTACCAGTCAAACATTTGGAAACCGTAAGACTGCATTTATTTGATCAAAAATACAGGAACAAATGTAATATTTAATATTTTTAAAAAGTATTGCTAATTCTAATTAATCAATCATAATAAATCAAATATTATAAATAAATAATAAATCAGCATATTATTCTTTATGTGACACTTTACACTGGAGTAATGACTGATGGAAATTCAGCTTTCCATCACAGAAATAATTTTTTTATTATAAAGTATATTAAAATAGAAACACATTATTTTAAATGGTAAAAATATTTACACAATATTACTTTTTTCCCTGTTTTGTTTTTTTTAATCAAAGAAATGCAGCCTTGATGAAAAATATTATGATCTGGATCTCCTATTTCAATCATGACTTGCTATTTACAAAATATTAAAAAGGTTACTGTTTCCAAACTTTAGGCCGTTAGTGTATATATATTACATGCACACATATATACAAAAATAGTATTTAATTTTTAATATGTGTCATTGTCAGCTCTAAACAGAATTTTATCACTCCTATTTAAGTTTTAAACTTATTTTTGTAAAAACAAAGCTATTTAAAGTCGGCATTATAGATTGATAGCTATAAATGTTAGCTCTCCCAGGCCTGTAATAAAACATAGTGAGCGGTGGCCTCTGATGCACTCTGGACTACAATGACCGCACGATGGTTCATCTGCAGGCTGAACACTGTTATATAAGCATTCTCTACTCTGTGCCAGTTACTCTTTAACGGTCAGGCCTTGTCATTATCTCATTAGTAGTAGTTATTTTAAGGTGGCTCTTTTATTGGTACCTGGATCTAATAGGTTCAGACATTCAGTATCTTGGAGGCCAGTCTGCAGCTCGCAGTCAGAGCTCACAGGCCTGTAACCGCCTGAACCAGCGAGGGCTGCAGGGCACAGCCATGGGGAACACACACACAAGTCTGGACGACATCCTCGCTGAGGACATGCACCACTGGTACAACAAGTTCATGCGGGAGTCTCCATCAGGCCTCATCACGCTTTTTGAGCTCAAGTCCATCCTGGGACTGCAGGGAATGAATGAGGATGCTAACAGTTATGTGGACCAAGTGTTCTTCACTTTCGACATGGATGGGGTGAGGTTCATTATCAAAGTGGTTTATCTTTGTTCAATTTCCATGTAATTTCTGTAAGTATTATAATTTCTAAAGACTGTGATCTTGCAAATCATCTTTTATAGACCTGTTACACAGCTATTATTTATTGTTTGATCTTAAATTGATGTATCAAATAGACACATGCACCAGAGATGGGTAAAAATAAGCAAATTTATCATTAACACAGGTATTACTTGGAAGAGGTTAGAAGAGTTACTTTGAATAAAACTGCACACTATTAATATTTACATGTATAATTTAGTCATGTATAGCACCTATTACATAATGCTTGTAATAATTATTTTTATATTTAAAATAAATGTAGTTACTAAATGTAAAAATACACTACCAAATGTATACAACAGCTGAGAAGATACTTCCAACCCTGTCAATATATTTTGGGTAAGTGCAAAATGCATTAAAAATCTATTAAGATTTATTCGACAAATATTTATTGGCCATTTTGTTTTATTTGTACATTTTGCTAAATGGGGAATGTGTCGACAGCAGGCAATATGATATATGTTTAATAAGAAATTTGGAGGTTACATTTTGGTAATTCTTCCAAGCTCGCTTGATTGGTTTACTGATACGTTGAGTCAAGAACAACGTTGAGCTCTCACTGCAGAACGTTCAGCTTACAAGAGAAAACCTTACAATGTAACAATGTTTACAAAGCCTACACTTATTAAGGTAAAGAAAAAGATAAAATGATCTTGTCTGGATCTATTTCAATCATGTCTTGCTATTGCCAATACATTGCGGCGAGTATTTAAGACATACTGCTGCTGCGCAAATAGCATATAAAACAACACGTAGCAGATCTATACAGGTGGAGCTGGGGAAGGTGGGGGGTTTCGGAGGAACTCTGCAGATGCACAAGTGAATGCTGCAGCCATTTAAATGTAAAGCTCATTGGCTGTGTATACAACATGAACCAATCAGCTTGTGCTAAGTTGTTTAACACTGTTAATATCATCAGTTATGTTACTATCCGTCAGCCTACACCATCTAGAGTTTCTACATAACTACATAAAACAACCTAAGAAAAATATTGTAGTATGAACTGTCTCTCTCTCTCTCTCTCTCTTTTCTTTAGGATGGATACATAGATTTTGTGGAATATATTGCTGCTATCAGCTTAATGCTCAAGGGGGAAATCAACCAGAAACTCAAATGGTACTTTAAACTTTTTGACCAGGATGGCAATGGAAAAATTGACAAGGATGAATTGGAAACAATATTTACTGTAAGTGAACATTTTGAATACCATTCTCAGCATCATTTTTTTTTTGCACTAAACACAACAGCTGTGTAACAAATGCAATACACACATATGCACTATGTACTGCTTCCTCATGATTGGAATCTGACAGCCTGACCCCTTCACTACAGAGTTGAGTGCATGAAGTGTCCAAAATTACAGACTTATTATTTAAGCGCATCATCCAGGTATTTAAATTGCATTTTGTCTTTTTGGAATTTTCAGTGCGATCACTCCACTCGCACTATTTTTACAAAATACAATAGAATAATTTGTCAGTATGGGACGTAACTGATGTCATATGTTAATCTCTGAATTATCTACATTTATATTTTCTTTGTGAACAAACCAAAAATAGAAAGTCAAAAATAGAACCTCACTGCAGGTCAGGTCAAGTCGGGTCAACTTGGACACTGGATCAGTCTGCTTAACTTGTAGATGATCTGATTTAATCCATTTAGAGAACTGTCTTCCTTGTGCTGTTTCTGTCCTAAGGTTTCTGACACTTCTTAGAGCAGAAATAGTATTGCGTGTCATGTTCAGATGACCTCAGGTGGCAATAATGCTGCAGTTCTATAGGAATGGCAAATTGTGACAGATTTTCATTGATGTTTCTATAAAAATAAACGTTCTGAAATTATATGGGGTTTTTTTCAGGCTATCCAAGACATCACAAGAAATCGTGACATTATGCCAGAGGATGTAGTGGCTCTTATATTTGAAAAGATTGATGTTAACGGAGAAGGTGAGAACCAGTTCACTTGTGAAAATCCTTAGAATTACATATTTACACATTTAAATCTCTCTTTACTTAAACGTTCAGGTGAACTGACGCTGGAGGAGTTTATTGACGGAGCCAAAGATCATCCTGACATTATGGATATGCTGAAGAAACTGATGGACCTCACTCCAGTCCTGATCATTATCGTCGAAGGGCGACAGAAACCAATCAAGGCAAGTTAGGCTGGATAAACCCCATCTTAAAGACAGAGAAAGCTGAGAATTTCCCACCTGAAGACCAAATGAATTCAGAGTTTGGTATTCCCACTCTTGAGGAACAGCTGCAGCTTTCCACCACACCTGAGTGATTTCCTCAACAGAAAATTCTTGGGGGAACTTAAACTTTTGACCAAGCAAGGCGCTGTCTGACCCCAGTGGAGATACCTTGCATCTGATCTGTCCTCCGCTGAACTTTGATATTCTAATGCTATAAGGGATTCAGGAGACTAAGGAACTGCTGGCAAGGCTTAGGAGTGAGCAATGTGGGGCTTTTTAAGGAAAGGCTCAGTGAAGAACACTGAGTGCACGTTGAGTGACTTTCACTGGGTGAGCACATCATATAATCCATGAACTGTTTATAGCATAGCTTTTGCTCTGAGAGTGAATTCTGTGAGAATCCATTGCCGACGTGGCCTGAATTGCCCTTAAAACTGTGAAATTAATTAATATAGAGCAGTGGTTCTCAACTGTTTTACATTGGACGTCAAATGGCAACCAACACAGAACAAACATAGTTTTCTATATATCATTTCTATATAACGTTGTATGTAACAATTAAATGAATAGGCCTAATAATTAACTACATTAGTTACATGATCAGGAAATGTAGCAATTTGGTAAATCCACACTTTATGTTTATACCAATATATTTTATGTTATTAACCATGTGGGAATTTGTGCCTGATTATTTTGCTGTCCTTGACCCATCAGAACAGACCCAAGACCTATTTGGGAGCCACCAGTCGGGAACCACTGATATAACATAAAAAAAGCACTTTATTGAAGGAAAGTATTAAATTTACCTGATAAAGTTAGCTAATGCAGTAGGTGCAAAGAAAAATATTAAATGCATTTCTGTATATCTTTTTAGCTGAATATCAACTTCAAAACAGTAAAACTAATAGTCTTCAAAATGATTAACTGCATATTTTACACTTGTATACACTACCATGCGAATGTTTGGGTTCAGTAAGAATGTTTTTTTGGCGAAAAATGTTATTCAGTAAGGACACATTAAACTGATCAAAAGTAACAGCAAAAATATTTAGAATGTTACCCAATATTTTTACCAAAAAGTTCTATTTATCAAATATAAAAGAGTTTCCACCAAAAAAAGACTTAAGAGTGGATTAATGCTGAAAATTTCAGCTTTGCTTGACATTAATAAATTATACTTTAAGCATAAACTGTTACTACAAACAAAAAACAATAATCAAAAAATCAAGTTCAAAACCTAGAATTTGTAAAGCACATATTTAAATGTATATTGCTGCTTGTGTTTGTGTTTTACCAGTCCTGAGTCCTTTGGATAAGCCTTGCACTGAAAAACACAGGCAAATCACAAATTGACTCTAAAAGTGCTTTTATGCTTAGAAATATTTTAACAGCATCACTAATATACAGCCAGTTATAATATGTACGTCTAGACTTTAGGCTTGATCTTTTAGCACTAAATTCTAATTGTGTAACCATAACAGTGGATAAACATTAGTGAGACATTGTTCAGTTGGATGCACATCAGAGATCGGGGGCTTTGTTTATAAAACGCTGCATAGAAACCATTTTCTACATTTAATCTAAGATCATTCCTCAAATATGCATATGCGTATGCACAAGAAAATTCAAGAACCTGGTGACACCAAGCGTTTGTCCATCAGTGATCTGATGGTTGTGTGGATTTTGTGTGATAAATGAGGCCCTAGAACTGAGGCAGTAGGATGGGACTTGACCAGCATGATGTTTTTATAATGTTGAGCTGGAACCTTCACAAGAAGACAAGTGTGAACTGTTCATGATTTCTTTGTTTTTTAAATAATGTCTTTAATGGAAGCTCGATATGAAGCGTTGAGATTATCATTTTCAAACCCAGCACTGCACAGTTGCCTAAAATGACAGAAAAACAGTGAGGTATCATCTTAACATACTTACAGTAGGTAATTTGTCAACTGGTATGGAATATTTATGTTGCCTTATTAATAAAATGTTTAAAAGCAGGTCATTTTAGTTTTATTTGTATACTGTTATAGTATTTATTCATATTTTAAATTAGCTTTTTTTATTTTAATGCTAATTCCTTTTGGTATGCGCTTTCACAATTTTATTAGCTTTCGTAGTATTTTTATTTAATATTTTATTTTTAGTAATTGAAGTACTTTTAGTACTGTATTGTAGTACATTTATTTCAGCAACAGTTTTTCAAGTTACTTCAAAACAAGTTTCAGTTGACGATAAAACTGCAGGCCATAGGCAGATTTATTAAGCCAATCCATTTATAGAAAGACCTTAAAAAATAAACATTTGTATCCATACACTACATTATATAATTAAAGAAACAGACAACTGAACACCAAGCTACTCATATCCCACAAACCATCCTCAAACAAATCCCACGTTCTCAGATACTTTTTTCCCCTCTGAATCCCGAATTCACTGCATTTTACTCTTTTTAGTGCTGTCTGAACATGTCAGCAATGAAATGTATAGTCTGATGAAGGCGTATGTCACTCCTAGCGTGCAGTAGACGGAGGTGAGCATGAGAGGGAGGAAGGGAAATGTCTTCTGCCAGACTGTCAGCGGGTAAACAAACTCACAGATCAGCTCAAGAGGAAACAGACCCAAGAGATACATCGCCTCCAGTGGGTTTAACAAAGCACCGCCCTTCCTGAAAAAACAAATGAAGAATGACGTTACCAATACTTAACACTCAAACATAAAGGCAACGATGGTCCAATAATCCCATTTTAATATAATTACCTGAACAGCGTTTTTAGAGAAGTGACACTGAAGATTGTAAAAAGCAACATGAGAAATATTTTGATGGGCAATTCTGGAATTAAGAATTGACATGTTTAAGAAACGCAGTCAGTGATGATGCAAAAATTATTTTTGTGAGATGTTATAAATGACACACACCTTGGGTTGTAAAGAGGAGCGGAAATAGGGAATAATGACCGGTTATACTGAGGATTAGAAAAATCCTGGCATCCTCTCTACGCTCCACAGCGAGCAAGCTGAAAAACAAGACACCATCTTTAGTAGGCGGCTGGTAGAACATGCTTAGGTAAGAATACTATCAGATTAAGACCTTAAAGGAAGTATGGCCATCAGGATGGCTTTCTCATGCACATGCCAACCAAACATAAAGGATCCAAGGGCACAAATAGCAAGGCAGCGCAAGAATCCTCTTGCTCCATTAGGTCTATGCCATATCCTGAAAAGTGCAGGCTGCAAGGGACCAAGTGTCAAAAATTGTATATTCATTAAACTTGGCAAATATGCATCATTATCCATATTGCGTCAATGAATGATCTATCTCTCTGAATATTCAAATTAGCAATGCAAATCACAAAGAACTCACCAATATTGACAGTAACGTACAAACAAGGGTTGCTAAAGGAGAGACCGAAGGAAGCACAGAGTGCTGAAACTCCTGAACCAGACCACCAGTCATTGAAGCCTTGGGAAGCTTGTTTATATCAAGCAGTTTGAATTTCACACCTAAATAATAGAATTAACAATGATCACAATTTTTTTTTTTACTTGACACCATTATGTCACATGCTCGTAATATGAACATACGATCAAATTATTTGTTTTTGTTTTCTATTTAACCTATAGCAATACCACACAATTGTTTGAGTTATTGAACATACCCAGGATGGAAAAAGCTTTATCTGCTATATTGTAAAGTGCCCAGATGTTTGGTGCCCAGTACGCATGACACAGACCACGCTTGAAAGGGAAGAGTCGAGACAGGACTTGTGGAAGCTGACCCTTGATGAATAAATAAAAATAACATTTATTTACATTTATGAACCTCTGTGTTAAATAAAAAAAAATAATATATGCTCACAAAGATCGCATTTATTTTATAATAATTACAGAAAAAACATTATTACTACTATATATAACTTTTCATTAATTTTGTATTTTATTTATTTCTGTAAAGGCAAAGCTGAATTTTTTAGAAGCCATTACTTCAGTTCAGTCACATGACCCTTCAGAAATCATTCGAATGCTTAAAATATACATACATTGAATGGAGTCATTTTTTGATTCGACTTTGGAGTAATTATTCAGACTTGTGGAGAATATATAAACATTTATTATGTGAAATAGCTTATTCAGGACATTATTAAATAAACATGAACTCTCCTATTTTGCTAAAATTATTAACATTTTGCATATTCTGCAACATGGACATTTATGAGCACAACTGTACATATGTATGCATGCATGTATATTATATCACAAATCATGACATACAAAGTTTTAAAACTGAGCCATACTCTGTTCAAAATAGAAATCTTACGAAATATTAAAAAAAAACTATTTACTCCCACTTTTGATCAATTTAATGCATCCTTGCTGAATAAAACGAAACATTTTAATTGACGTTAAAGCTGAACAGTATATGATTTTTTGAAAAGATTTGTTGACTGATATGTATTGATAACAAACCAGTGCTATAAAGGGTCCAAACGACACTGCGAAAGTAGACAAGACAATAGTTCCTAGTGTTACAAGCCGCACAACACTGAAGCTTCTCCACTGCAGAGATCCATCTGAAAAACAAGACTTGTATATCATCTTACATATTTATATACACACACACATTCACATCTACATATATCTATAAACAGTACTGTGCAGAAGTCTTAGGCCACTAGTATTTTTACCAACAAAAGTGTTTTTAAGTCAGTTATTTCTATCTTTTGCGGTAGCGTGTCAGTTGGAAATATCAGTTTACATTTCCAAACATTATTTT
>JAUYWG010000022.1:1129406-1170101 GCA_034779775.1 Enteromius afrohamiltoni | reverse complement strand
GTCATCTATGTTCTATTACAAATAAAATATTGACATTTGCCATCTCCACACCATTGCATTCAGTTTTTATTCACAATCTGTTTAGTGACCCAACTTTTTTGGAATCTGGTTCGTACATGTAAATGCATTTATATATTCATTTTCTTATATTTGATATTATATCTACATATATTTAATATAGAAACATAACATTTCATGAAATATATACATGCATGTGTTTGAATATATATATATATACTTAATAAATATACAAGGAACATACAATATATTATGTAAAGAAAAACTTTTATTTTGGATGCGATTAATCACAATTAATCATTTGGCAGCACTAAAAATAAATGATAATAACAAACTACTGAATGATATGGTTTCTGGTTTCTTTTCACATGGTCTAGGAAATAGCTTTACAGCAAATCATGGCTCATCTAGATGCTATCAGGAAAGACATGATTATCCTGGAGAAGAGTGAATTTGCCAATTTACGCTCCGAAAATGCAGTAAGAATAAAGTTAAAACCTGTATTTCATCATTTATTGTTGGCTCTACAATCAGAACGCACCAAGTAAAGTAAAAAACCTGTTTGTCCACAAAGTATTATTACTAATTTTACACGTGTCATACATTGTTGTTCGATTCTTTACCTTCTTGATTATTTTGCATGCAGAAAATGAAAATAGAGCTGGAAAATATAAAGAACAATCTACTGGTGAGTAGAAGTAGTTCAAGAGTTTTGTGTGAATTTGAACAAAAACATTTTGCGTATTGCCATAGTTTCTGTTTAATATATGCTTTATTAATCTTTCTATGTTTACATTAAAGGAAGAAATCCAAAAAATCAGAGCAAATGCAAAGTTAGACATTAATTTGGAGCGAAGTAGAGTTACAGACATGGTATGTGTACATTATCTGTGTACGTTTGTATTATATAATTTTTTTAAACATTAAATTAATCCAATGTTTATTTCTTTTTATTCCAGTTTACAGAACAAGAGAAGAAACTTATGGAAGTTAAAACAGATTTCCAAAAAAGGGTAAGGTTTGCAAGTAGTTGTGATCACAGCGTGTTTGAATAGCAACACAATCATGATTAGTCATGATTAATTATATTAATATTTATATATATTTATATTCATATAATATGAATATTAATATTTAATTATATGACTAAAAAGCGTTCATATAAAACTATATCATTACTACGATCAAGTTTTTTTTCCCCCCAGAATGCAGATATAGAAAGTGAAGCTGTGGAAACCTCAAAGAAAATAGACATACAAGTTGCCTCTATGAAAACCCTCCTGGAATCACTCAAGTTAGAGACGATTAGATATCTTGCAGGTATGTCCTCAAGGTGCTTTTCAAACAGATGACAGTACCTCATATTTCACTCAGAAGTTATTTGTTTTTAAGTCCTTCAAATAATACACTAAATGTGATAAGAAATAATGAATTAAGCAAGTGCTTTTTTAGTGGTTCTTCAGTTTGTTGATGCAATTTTTTTTATGGGCACCAAGAATGTTAAATTGAATCATCTGGTTTTTTGTTTGTATTTGTTCACAGCATGCATCTTCATTTGCTTGGCAACTGCATTGGGAATGTATCGCTTCTGGAAATGAATCTCACAAAACAGGACCTGGAGTTTGCAGTTTTTCTAAAGTTTCTAAAGTGCCTTCTGTTTTAGTGGTACAGATGTGTGTATATAAAAAATACATTATATATAATTATATTTTTACATTTCAATATTGTTTTTATGTGAGCAACATAAATGTGTTCTTTAAGTTTCTTTAGATCTGTGGGGCCAAAAAATCAACTTGTTTGAGATCTGTGGGTCGAACAGTAAATGTTGCCTTATGTCCAAACATATTATATTGAAATAAAAATACCTTTGTTCTCTACATTTGAATGCCACAATAAAAAAAATATCAAATAATAAAAAAATAATTTAAATCAACCAGTAAATCTCAACATTCTTCTGTCACGCAAGTCTTTCTTTTTTTTTTCCCAATTAAAATGTTTTTGAAGTTTTTAAAAGAGTTTGTATGCATAAAGATACAATATATCCCTCAATCCTTTAATTATTTCTGTAATCATCAGATTTTAGCCACAACATGTATATGAATCAACAATGTCTATCTTGAGTTCATGTCAGCTTAATCATATCATACTGCTCCATCCATATCACTGTAGGACATCCTTGTAGAGAAGTTATGTCATGAACAGCCATTTAACGGTTTTAGAATATGGTAACTATGCTTAACGACAATTATGTATTATGTTGTTTTACAAATATTAAATACAGATGAACTAAAAATTAAGTTCCAAGTAATTTTGTGGTACATGTGACATTTAAACAGACATGGGTTGTAATAACCAAATAAAGGGACAGAGAAGGTTTCATTAGCACTGAAACTTTATTTAGGATTATGCATAAAACTGACAACTTTAAATTGGTCAAAAAGCGCACAATAATCACTTTACACACAAGACACTATTTCTTCCTCAATTTTTTTTATTGAATATTCTGAATAAACCAAAATTGCTCTTTGAACCTTTGCAGAAAGAGAGAAAAAAAAAAAACACCCTGATTTCTCCCCCCATTTTCAACGAAACACATTACTCTGAATCAAATACAGTAGTAAACGAAGATTAACTATTTACATATTGAGGTCAGGGAAATTATGGTAAATTATGTTCCATCAACTACTAATAATTTACAATCAGCCCCAATCCTGGATTTAGGGAATTATCAGTGACTGAAAAGGGTTTTCCCTTGTTTTTTTAGAGGCGAAACAAAAAGTAAATTCATAAATTAGTATTCAACCACCATTCTCCAAAAGTCAAAAAACATTAAGAACACAAAAAGCAAAAATTCAAAATCTTTTTTTTCTTTTCTTTTTTATCAATACTACACAAAGAATACCAAAAATATCTTTATTTATAAATTAAATTATACATATACATTTACCCCAAAACGTACATCTTTCACAGTACATTTCATTGGGCATTCACATGGCAAAAAAAACCTGAAATGTGCAGGCAAATACAAATACAAAAATGTATTTAAAGTGACTAGCTGAGGTCCCGGCCCCAGAGCTCTGCAATATAAAAATATCCTTCTTTACAAAAACACAAAAGACCAGCTAAAGTAACCACAAAAAGAGGTGGCTAAGGAGCAGCATAATTAGAAAATAATTGCACTGGTTTGTGATTCTTCTTCTAACTTAACCTGAACCTCCTCTTTTACCGTTGGTGCATCTGTATCGTCCTCAGAGGGCTCTTCTTTAATACTGGAGCATGACAACTCATCACCCTGCTCTTGTTTTATGAAAGCTGTTAAAGGGTTTTCTGTAAGCATTTTATTGGGTGATGGTGTGCAGTCCATAAAGGAGGATGTCTACAGGAAAAAACAAGTGTTTTAATTGACTGAAAGAAAATTGAGATGGAAAGTTTTTTTCACACAAAAGCAGATTACTAAATACAGCATAAGATGCCTTTATCCAAATAAAAACTTACATTTTTGTAGTCTTCGTAACACGAGGGATGATATGTCTTAAAGAGAAGGGAAAACAATTTAAGCGTTTTATCATACTTCAATTAAAAGAGCAGATCAAATGTTGTGGCTTTGGTGTATTTCCTACCTTTTCTTCGACTCTGATGGCATTCTTCAGATGCCACTCTTCCTCTTCCTCCTCCCAGTACATCTCAAACTGCTCCTGGCAAATCTCACACAGCTGAGGAGGGGAAAAGAAATTGTTCACGTTGCACAATTCTTCTAGTATTATGAATGATTCTAGTATTTTGAGTGTCGATGCACGTCGTCGAACCTCGTGAACTACATCTGCTGCAGCCTTTACGCTCTGGAACTCTCTCTCCTTGGCTGCTTCCTGAGTTTTCTGTACAACCTCTTCATGAACTTTTTCAAAGAATTGACTCTTTGCCCTTTCCTCAAGATCAGCGATTTCCTCAAATTCAATCCAATCCTAAAAAATAACAACACACAATAATGACACAATTGTCTGATTGTATACAAAATTAAATAAAAGAAATGAAGTAGAATTGTTTCCAGCTTACCGTCAGAGTGTAGTACCATCGACGGTGTGTCACTTTCTTACTGATATCCTTCTCTGAACGATTCTGCCTGTAATGCCAGTCCAAATGATCGGCATACACATCCGTCTGAGATGCAGTAAAACGCATGCCACAGGAATAGCACTGGATTCCTGTATAAAGTTTGACGATAACGCTGTCGTGTCTCCTAAATCACAAAAATTTCACAAAACATTAAGTCACTCTCAATGCAACTCCATAGTAAAAGTATTTCACTCGTGTCTAACTTTCCAGAGAGTATGTGGATACTGTATGTACATACACTTTCATGTCGTCCAAAACAAAGCCAGTCATATCTGGGACACTTTCATCTTCCTCCTGTTCCTCCTCCTCTTCCTCTTCAGGCACAGATAAAGTCTGATTTGCTGAAGTTGAGTCTAAAATAGACACAAAAATCTTTAATTAGGCTCATCTGAAATAAAAGAATGCAATTGATCAACAGCAAGAAGTGAAATATAATAACAGTATGCTTACCAGTCGTTGAGTCTGTTGGTGCAGGTTTTATTATTCCAGTGGATAGGAGTTTGGACAACAGATCGTTCACATCTATTTGCCTCAATGACTCAGGCTCAGGCTGCTGAAACTGGGAACCTGAATCAATAATTAACTTATTATAACACAGGTCTAAAGTAGAATGTCACAATCAAAACAAACAGCAGTGCAAAATTCTGTTTCAGGATATGCAAACAAATAAAAAAAAAAAAAAGACATTCTTACCAGGCTGGAAAGATATTTGATTTGGAGGCATGAAGGGTTGAGCTCCCAGAATCTAAAGACAAAAACTGAACTTTATATATTCCTTTTTAACAAACAGAACACTTTTTAACTTTCAAAAGTGAGGGACTCCTTGAGTAAGGAACACTTACAGGCTGAGGCACATTCCCAACACCTGGACCAGGGAATGGAGAAGGTCTAAATGATCCTTGGAAATCTGATGATGCAGGGCCTGACACACTGAAGTTAGATGTTTGAGAAACATTTTGCTGCATGGGAAACTGTTGGGCTGGGCCACCATATGCGTTCATGGGTGGCATGTTAAAATTAGGTGGTGGAACAACAGGGTTGATGCCAGGAGCTTGACCTTGACTTTGATCATACATTGTTGGCTCCTGTGATCTCAGCTGGTTTGGAATATTTGGACTGCAGTATCTTGGAGGACCTTGTGGGTCATATCTTGGCATGACAGGCGGTGCATCAAATCCTAAGGGTTCAGGCTGCATGGGGTTCTCAAAGTGCATTCCACCTGATGGACTATCAAATCTAACCACACCCTGCTGTTCATCATAATTCATTAGTCTAGCCGGGAACCGTGGTTCCTCGTATCCTGGTGGACCGTGTTGCATTTGAGGATTATCGAACCTTGCTGGATTAGCAAATCTGTTTTGGTGCATCGGGGGGTCATAATGAATCGGGGCTTGAGACTCAAAATTCACCATGTTGTGAGGCTCTGTGTACCTCATTGGCCTGTGTGATACTGGTGGGTTATTAAACCTCACAGGCCTTTCATGGTCTTTGGGAAATCTTTCAAACCGGTGAGGGGCATCAAAGCGATGTCCAGGAAACCTTACATGTCCGCCAGACCCATCAAATCCCCCTGTGTTGCCTTCATACCTAGGAGCAGCAGAATAAGGTCTTGGAGGACCATCTAACCTCTGCTCTCTCATGTGGCTTGGTGGACCATCAAAGGGAACTTGAGAACTCTTATATCTATCAAATCGTTGAGAAATATTTGGTCCATCATGTCGTGGTGGGTTCGCCTGTGCCATAGATCCTTCTGAAGAGTGCAATGGTGTATTCCCAGGAGATTCATCTTGGTTTCGTCCGCTTCTTCCAAGTTCCACGAGATGATCTTGCATTGGAAGACCTTCTACAGTTATAGGACCATCATCTGGACCAGTACCAGAGTGCACACTGTTGGGACTTTCAAAACGTGGGCTGATGTCTCCTGGTTGTTGATCCATTTCAACAGGAGATGATGACCGTTCAAATGGTGGTCCTGTGGCTTTTCCACAGCTCCCATCTAAGTTGATTGGACTTGGTGAATTTCTGAATGTGGAACCGGTACATGATGGAGGCCTGTTGGATCTTCTAGGATCTTCACGGTCATGCTTTATGGCATCACCAGACATTTTATGTACTCCTGAGCTTTCACTGTATTGTTCAGACATTTCATGTTGAGGCTGATAGAATATTTCATCCAAAGGTAACAGGCCCTCTTTTTGCACTGTTGATATCGACAATAATTTAAGTTTAGACTATCTATAAAACACTAACATCAACCTAGGGTGTGTTGAATTATTACATTCCATGGTGAAATTGAAAAATCTAAAAGTTTAGGTATTTGAAATGTGCAACAACTTACATTCAATATTAACCAACAGAACAAATCTCACCTGGACGCTGAAGCTGTGTTCTTCTCAGCTTAGATTTATGCTCAAGATAAGAAAGCGCTGCATCAGACATGGCTCCTGGTTTCTTTTTTGACTGATATACTCCCTCATCACATGATTCATCCCAAGAGTCAGACCGCTGTCTTTCCTCTTGATACTGAAAAAGCTGGTTTATTTGATGGGCTACATTCAGGAATTCATCACTGGATATTTCACCATCAGCATGTCTTTTGCTAGCCTGAAATGAAAAATATCCAGTTTAGAAATATTGTAAATTAATTGTTGTAGAAAGGAAAATGGATTACAAAATATATTGACACACCTTTCTTAAAAGGTCCCCTTTACTTGCGGAATTAAGTGCTTCTGGTATTTGTATGTTGCTATCAACACTTAAGCGATGCTGTTTAGGTGTACGAGGTGTGGACGGTCTTTGATTAGTGTTCCAAGTCTTGTGTCTCTGGTTGCCTAGTCGTCCATGGGATAGATCGGAATCTGACTGTTTGAGACTGTAAAGACAGTTTTTTAGTCCCAATAAGGTTACCTAATTAATATTATAAAGAGACAAATGATGAATGGAAATTTTAAAAGATCAAGCCACTTACTGTTTATTCTCCTCCCATCCACTCCTCCATCTCTTGCTATCTTTTGTGTCTTTATGCTCTGCGGGAGAAATTCTCAGATGTGGTCCATCTTTCTGATCAGCAGCTCTATCATCAAGTGGCCTTTTTGATCGTCTTGGTTCTGGGGCACTTTTTTTGGCACTTCGTTCATCTCTAAGATTCGACTGTGGAAAAGTATCATCATTATGTGAATGTTTACTTATTCTAGCCTTTCCAGATTTGAGGGGTGGAGTAATACTCCTGGTTTTTCTCTTTGGAGATGATCGCCCCTTTCTTTTGGGAGAATGTAGTGGTGGTGACCGCGATCTTGACCGAGACCTTTTTCTAACATTTGCTTTGTTCACTTTAATTTCTTGTTTCAAAAATGTCTCAAGTCTTTCATGCTTGTTTACAGAGCCATTTATAAGCTTGCCCCGGATGCTGCTGGACTTCTGATGATCCAAGGTTTTGAAAACTCCATCCCTATCTTTCTTCTCTGAACTTCTTTTCTTCTCTCGCACATCTTCATCTTTAGCATCTGTCCTGTCATGTACCTGCTTATGTAGCCTTGGGTCCTTCTTATTCACTTCAGCAATTTTTGATTGCTCAGACTCCATTCCTCTAGGTCTGACAGGAACACATTTTCCAGATGGTGACACGGACTTGGATTTAGTCTTTTCCTCAACTGCAGTGTTCTCTTTTTTAGGAATCCTAATCTTGTCCAACTTACTTTGTCTTTCAGCTGAGACTTGTCCTCTTTTTTCTGATGTAGTTGGAAAGTTTGGTGTGACCTGACTCTCCTTCTTATGGACTTGTTCCTTTGTATTTACAGCTGGAGCAAGTCTGTTTAATCTTGGATCTCTGGTTGCCATTTTTTCTGGTGGTGCTGGAACCCAAGGTTTGGTGTGTGGTGCAGAAACCGTATGAGTGACTTGTGGCGAGATATTGAAACGTGGAGGAGCACTGACATTGTTTGAAGAAACAGCAGGACTGGCAGCCTTGAGAATAAAAAAAAACAAACAGCATGAATAATGTTCCACAACTACGGCTCTTATGCACTGCTGTAACAATGTGTGCTTGACATTACAGAAAACTAATTTTATACTTTTAAAATTGCAAATATTAACATGCAGATCTTTCTAGTTTGTCTCATTACAAAGCACATAACTATTAAACTCACCAACTGAGCTTTCGTTTGTTCAAGTTCAAGTTCTATCTTCTTTTGCTGAAGTTCTAACAACTGCTTTTGCTTTGCAAGCAACTGTTGCCTTATCAATTGCTCTTGTGACAAGCTTGGAGCTGGAGGTTGTGGTGCAGGGGGTTTCGGTGATGTTTCTTCAGTCTACACAAAGAGAAAAGCATACATTTCAGAGAAACCACAGCAGTACATTTCTTCCCACTTCTTGAAAGAACAAAACAAAAAAAGATTTATAAATATATATATAAATAAAAGTTTGAACTCGTATGCTTACCGGTTTTAAAAATTTGGGGTTGACATGTATGCTGGCATTCACATTTGGTGGCAATGGTTTTATAGGCCAGGCAGGGTCTATTGAGTTCACACGCACATCTAGTGCATATAGTTTCTTCAGGGGGAAAATTTCATCCCATGTGGAACGCAATTTGAAGAGACTTTTTCTAGTGGCCTCATCCACCTAAAGTGAATCAAAAGAAAGGGGGGGAAAGAATATCTGATTCCATCTATTCTCAATAAACGCTGACAAAACTACATCAATTACTATTAGTATTAAAGGGGTGCAATAAATGTAAAGGAATGAATTAGCAGAATGCAGTATTTTAAATGAGGACAAAGAGCATGACGTTCAATCAGAAGTAACACCATGGACAAGATTTCAAAGAATTATGTACCTTCTCAAATACACAAATAAAGGAATTGACTAGGTTCTTAGCAAACACTTCAAGGTATTCCCCTCCAACATTCTTCACTATGGAATCCACTAAGTACAAAACTGGGAGCTTCTCACCAGGAGGTGCCTAAAGTGATAGAAAACTGACAAGTTTAGAGAACAACATGGGAGAAATGCACAACTACATAAAATTAGAGTTTGATCGTTGAGATTATTAAATGGTTGAAGTTGGATTAAAAATACTGGCACAGAAAACAAAAATCAAGCACTTAATGGGAAGTCCACTGTTTGCAGAAAAGAAAATTAAAAAAAATGTTCTTCAAAAACCAGATCCATCAAAAATCAGGAAAAAGTTTCTAAGATGCTGGAAGAAAAAGTATCCATGTCCCAGGCAAAAAAAAGAAAAAAAAGGTGTGTTTAAAAAAAATTCTTCAATGTTCACTCTTCTCTCAAAGTTCAGTCCATCACGTAGAAAAGTTTAGTTAGGATGTCAGTAAAATTCAGTTTCAATTATTGGCATCATTTTTACCAACAAGTCCTTTAAAGTGGAAAAAAAAAAGGATTAATGCTTTTTCACTTGTATTTTTTTGTACTTCACCAGAGATTCAACTCGGGATCCATTTAAATTCAAGTTTAGATTTGATCTTCATATTGGTGGGGGGGGGGAAATGAAACACTTCTTGGTCTTTACGGTTAACACAAGTCCATTAAAAGATTGACAAGTTGTAACCAAAATGCCCCAGTGCAGAGAGAAGCACAGTTTTTGTATAATTCTGTTGTTTGTTTTGTTTTTTGTAATTTTTTTACACATTCAGCTTTGGAATGTCATTAGAACTGCCATTGCACCAATACAAATGTCTTTGTATTAAAGAGCACCTAGATTATAATGAAATCAATATAGCAAACATTACCACAAAAAATACACTGGGAAATAAAGACAAAAGGACATTTCACAGTTTATTGTCACAGTTGTAAACCATTTATTAACATTGCAGTAAAGAATGAGTAATTACTCAGCAATCTAACACCCCAAACCCTTTATTGGTTCAAGTACACAGATATTTGAATGGCGCACATTTGTATTAAAAACTTTAAATTCAGGCGTGCTCGTTTTCACGGAGCAGCCCAACACGACTATCCGAACTAATGCAATTTTTCAAATAGGTTGCAAACAAACAAAGATATGAAAACTTTCCACGAATTTCCCCAATAATACCATTCATCTATGTACATAGACGGCAAACCACGTGTACCAGCTGGTGACATGACACAGCCAGGAGTATGCAAAAACTTATTCCTGATTAACTGTTGATATCAATACGGTTTGTCTTGGCGCCTTAAATTTCTAAATTTAAAGTATGAACTTATATAAGCTACTATGCAAAGTACACAATCAACTGCACAACGACGATGACTCGGGTCGCTGGGCTGATTACATAATACGGAAATTTCGTATCTACCAGTTCTTATGAATAAATTATTCATAAAACTAAGCCATTAGCTCCAATTTAGAAGGTTTAAACATTGTCATAGAACAATACATTAACCTACTGTAACTTCAGCTTTAATAAATCGAATTGGTATTAACGTAACATTAGTATCAAGACTATCTGTGAAGCCAGTGTACGGTTATAATTAACCGATAAGCTTATTGAGAGGGCGAAACATGGATTATTAACTTCAAGCCAAATGTGCGTCAACAGTAAGTCCGACTTTAATGAGCAGCTGCGACCCAACAAGCAGATAAACACGCTGCTGCAACTGGCCTAATTCGAGAATTTTGAGTGATGTGCCTTTTTTGAACTAACGTTACACAAAAAAGTTACCGGAAAATATTAGGAAACTCAATACTAGTTAACGATAATATAGCAGTCAAAAAATTACACAAAGTGGTTAGCGAACAAGTCGTGCTGCCGCCATGTTACAGGCCTCATGTCATGTCGTCATTTATCTAACTAGCCACACTCGAGCTAATAGACGATGACTGCAACGAAACAAAAATAAATCTATTTTCATAAAAACCTTGGCAATTTGTGCTTCAATTATTGCGACGATATCCTTGGTGAACTGGATGTTTTCTTCGGCTAGAATGGTGAGCATGTTGATGTGCGGTTTGCTGTTGAAAGTCAGATCTTCCAGCGAGGACTCATACTCGCGGCAGGCGTCCTCCCTCGCGCCTTCGTCCGACATCTTTGAGCCGTTGAGTCGAAGGCTGTCGCCGCACAATTTAAACTATTATACAAACATTACTTGAAACACAGTCCTCTTAAACATCTGTATTTCCTCTCGGTTTCCTCTGTGCGTCGAATGTCGTGCCGTAACTCCTCGTGTCTTGCGTTTGAATAACGATATCTTCTGTTTGGATAGAGCGTTGCAAAATGTCCGTCGTACTTCAACAGGGACTGCGCGTCATCCGAAACGTTTTATAGTTGAACGCGCGTCACTGCTTCCTGATTGGCTGCGCTGAAACGCTCGCGTATGATTGGGCGATGAAGAAATTTCGCTCAATGCCATTGGTCAAAACAGAACTATAATTTTCAAGAAGAGCCTATCAGAATTAAATAATTTAATAAATCAACAAAAATCACAACAGAGAGTACAATGTCGTCATCACCTTGAAAATAAAATAAACACCATAGAATAATTTGCATAGAAGAGAGGTTCAGTGGGTTTAGAGCAACTAATATTTTTCCCAATAAGCTATTCAGACGTATGGAAATAGGTTTATCACTAAATTACCTGTATCACATTTTGGTCGTCTATGAATACATCAGGGTTGCTGAAGTAATGGTGGACGTGACACTGAGCAAAACTGATACGATTTTATTGGATAAACGTGTTCTTTCTCATCTTTTTATTATACGTTTTTAAGTCAAAACATTTAAAATGAAACATGTCGACTCTGTTTATTTTACATAAATATAAATGTATACAAATGTACAATTTGGGATATGTATTCATTATAATAATAAAAACTGTAATCTTTCCATAAACATTTATAAATCATTCAAACTGCAGTTTATTGACAATTGCATTTACAAAACTGTTTATTTACAATTGCATTAACTATCAGAACAAATCATGTAATTCATCTGATTTAATTTTTTAATTCAGAATGAATTTTCAAAAAGATCTTTGGACCACTCGTTTACAGATAAATTACAACTTGCATCCTGCATGTCCGACTTGCCTGAGAAACTCTCAGCAGACCCAACAGTCGGCAACTGATCCAGCTTTAGTCTTTCATCATTTACCCTCAGCTCTATGATCCTTCTTTTAAATTCACATATAATTTTTCCGGAGTACAGCGAGTCTACACGTTTTTGACTTTGTCTGGACTTCTGTCCACGTAAGTTGTTATATGAAGAAACTGGGGTGGACTGCAAGCATGGTGAAAAAAGCAGAGAACCTGAACCTCCTGGCTCAAACGTGTTGACATGCCTTGGTTCATTACCTTTACAAATCTCTGTCACATCCGAAAGGTTCATGTCAATACTGCTCTGACCAGAAGCAAACAAGTCCACAGAGCAATTGTACTTCTCCTCATGGTCATCAAACACAATACCTTCCGGCCTGACTTTGCAATTTACAGAATGGACCTCACTTTGTGCACAGTCCCTGAAATATTTGCCATTTTCATGGTTTACTGAACAAAAAGCCACAGAGGGTCTGCCCCTAGTTAATTTTTTTCTTTTCAAAGTGACTTTTTTGTTCGAAAAAGACAACCGGTTATTTGTAGAGCGATTGAATGCAGATTTAATGTCAGGAATCATCTTTTTTGAAGAATTGGCATTGCACAAACGAGTTTGAGTCTTATGGGTCTTAACACTATTCATCTTAGTTTTAAGATTTTCTGGATAGTCATTTTCACTGTTCTCTTTCCAACTTCTGTTTTTCACATTGCACACTGGCGAGGACAATTTTTCGCTACAAGGAGTCATCGGTATAGTTTTTGAGATACTTGCTGAGCATCTATTTTGCACTTGTTTCATGTGATCACTTTTACCTGAACTGTGCTTCTTTGTGTCATTTATCTCTGATACCGGAGACTCGACAAAATCTTGTAAGCTTTCAGATAAAGGTGCATCCTCTAAATCAAGACTGTAAAGTGACTTCTCGTTTAAAGGTGCATCATAGTCTTCCCAGGCTTTAGGTGGTTCGGATTTAATTGTTTCAGTATTATTTCCACAAGATAAGGTGCTACGTGGATTTATAGCGTCACATGGAGTAGAACTGTTCAAATGCACTGACGATTCAAACATGTCACAGCTCGAGGAAAAAGATTTCCTGTGACTGTTCTTTGTGTCATTCTTCAGTTCATCCTGTATACAGTTAGCATGCTTCAAATGACTGGTGTTGCTTTGGAAAGTGCATTTACATGTTCTTGCCTCTTCATTCTTTGGTGAAAGCATATAATGATCACAGTATCTGGACTGCTGTAAAACATCGTTACTTAATTCTTCCAGGGGGAAACATAACCCAGGTGACTGCCATGCACTTGAGAGCGTGAATCCTTCATTGCTGGGTTGAGAATCCAACTTTGCACATGATGGAGGGGTATAATCAAAACTGCTGAGTTCACTTCTTTGAGAACTTTGTGAGTCTTTCTGTTGTGATGGACCGATTTCTTTAGAGTGAGAATTTGCTTGCAGGAGGTTTTTAAAATAACCAATTACCGTACATCCCATCAAAGACTCACATGGGGAAATGATCTGGCAGGCCACTAACTGTCCAGACAGTGAAGAAGTGGCAACGTTATGAGGAACCTGTTAGAAAGGAACAAGAAATGAGCAAAATGAATTTAAAAAAAAAAAAAGAGGATAATCTGGATGCTCCTCCAAATTAAATACCTTCAATCCAAAAATAACACATCTTCCTATAAAGCAGTCTTCCACAGCTTTGACAAGCAGTTGTTGAACAGTATGTGTGCCTTCAGTTTTCTCCGAATCTATAAATCTGGAAACATCACATTTTATATCAGCAATGCATCAACAGAAAAGTTTGTTCAAGATGTTTCAAATTTGAAAATGCTTTAAAACATACCTTCGAAGGCCACCAGCAGTAATGCCAAAGAAGGGATTTAAACAGCCCCCGAATACTGTCACACCAAATATATCTTGGTTTCTGGACACTTTAAATGACAACCTGTATCTGTGGTCCACGTTTTGTAAGTCACAAGTGTATCCACATCTTCCGCATATAGCCCTAAAGATAATAATTTAGAAGTTATTCATAACGTTCAGACACATTTTAATTTAACTAACTCACACACACACTCACACAATAGTACTTTTGTTATAGCATCAGTAATTACACACCAATTACACATACATTCACCAATTATATTTAAAGTGCATTCAACATCATTTTTAATTAAACATTTAACTTAATTTAACAACGTACCTTTTGCTTTCCTGAATAATTCTGGATAGACAGCCTTTGCAGCACGGATACACAAAACAAGAGTCTTGCAGAGAAAGTATTGTGCAACTCACCAGAGCCCGTGTGTTGCTCATGAGTGCTTAAAATACTCTTAAGGTTTAAAAACAATCACCATAACACCATTTTTATGAAAAGGAAATACAAAAAAATAGGACTTAAGTGTTTTTTTATACTGCAACATATTAAATACATACAACAATAAAGAAAAATAATCTAGTGAAAAAGACCAGAAACAAATAAGTGAGCGACAATATTTGAGTTTCAAAACGAGCAGGATTCTCTTCCTCGTTGGTTTCTCCCTCGGTTCTCAGCGCTCACAGCTCCATCTAGCGTACTGTATTAGAACTTATCTGCGGCGCTGTAGATTAAAACAAACTAAAACAAACCACTATAAAAAATTCAAACCTTAGAACTGTATTATGATTTCAGGAGTTAAATGAGTTAAAGAAATGTATTCAAGGTTATCTGTGAGCACGTTGATGTAATATATGTGTTTATCCTGAGTATTATTCGTACTGTAGGTGTCAGTGTCGCGAGTGAAGACGAGGGAGGCCAGTAGTGGAGATTTTAATTCATCTAAATAAACCGAATCTTTTAAATCCCTTAGGGATGGGTAGATCGACACCTAGTGTCGACACACGTCTCGGGTTTTCAACACACTAGTGCTTCGAAGCAGTGCTCGTTCAAAAATATGATAAACTACAACACGCCACAAAAACGAGAACATTTAAAATATATCCCACTGTTTAAGTATAAATGCTTGTCAAAAGACAGCTTTTATATGATTTCGTTTTTTTGAAGCTCTTGTATTTTAAGACGCAGTCAGTGGGGGAACTTCGATTCTGTGGACTTGTTTCCTGGGGACACTTTTATGCGCAAACACCGCGGGCTCTTTGATTCACTTGTTTTTTGTTTTATTTTTATTTCTTTGATTCGTTATTAAGAATTTACACAAACAAATTTTGCATAGCCGAAAGGACGAATGAAATACCAGTTGTTTACTTGCTCAATACTCAATGCAAAGGGTTTATGTAAATAGCGTTGTTCTAAAAATGATAAATGCTAGCTCAGCTGCTTGAAATGAAAGGAGAAACGCCAGTCATTTCTTTTAATTCATTAATGTTGGATTGTTTGTGTGGCGTGACGGAAGGTATCAACACAACAGCTACATACAAAATATTACATTTTGCTATTTATATTTTTACTCAACAAAAGCATCGATTGTAAAAACTTTATTATTAGTCATTTTATTTCTAAATGTGATGAGTACTTCAACGACAAGAAAGGTTTATTTAGGACAGCATCGGATTGTAAAGACAAAGGGGTAAGATACGTTGGAAATCTGAAACTGTGTTGTTTTTGATGGATTGATTGTGAATGTTTCCATGGTTTTGTTTACAAACTTGGTTGGCATGGAGCTTTTAATGGTTCAACAGAAGAACTTTGTTTAATGTAAACAAATAAGTAAGCCAGGCTTCCCACTAAAAACAACAGCGTTCAAATCACAGAGCTTTTTATTGTTGAGACTATAATTTCTGTATTTTCAGAGTGAGCTTGTTTTAACAGCATGTTTTTGCATTTGTTTGTTTTATGTCAGATGTGAAATGTTAATATGGTTGTCACTGACTGGTAGTTTTTTATTTGTAGCTTAGTTCTTGCAGATGAGAAACCACACAGACAATCAAGTCACCCGCATCAGGCATGCTCCTCTGCAACCGATATATCTGAGAACAGAAGATGTAATGAGCCAAAAGTATGTTGTTGTTTTTTTAGTATATTTAATATTATGAAACTCTGTGAGCTCTGTATACTAAGTGCAAAATTCACATTGTCTATTTAAAGCAATGCATGCCAGGAGACTCCACTCTGGCAATGGATGTGGAAATTTTACAAGCTATCGATGAACTGGGTCCAGAAGTTTTGAGATTAAAAAAATATGAAAACATTCAACACACTGAATCACCATCAATTAAGAAAAACTCTAACTTTCCGCAAAATACTTGTGAGCATCAAGTGCAAAATGTGGAAAACATCAGTCCTTCAAATCCAGGCTCAGCGTGGTCACCATCAGAGCACAAACGAACCAGAACACAAGCCAAAAAAGAGAACGACTGGAAGGATTTGGCCCAGAAGCTTTTGTTCAGTGAAACCAAAAAGACCGAAGCAGGAGGACAGGCCCATGGCCGTGAGATGAAATTTGACAAGGAATATTCTTCACCTCAAAAGATAATCAACTCTGTCAAAAGAACTACTAAAAAAGAAAACGGCAAACAAAAGTTAATGTTCAGAAGAGGTACCAGCCCAAATGATTCCCTCAGTACCTCTAAGAACTACATTCTGTTCAGTCCGACACATATGGCTGCTGCTAAAGAGCGATCCCTGTTGCAGCAGCAGAAGAAATCAATGAAAAACCTTTCAGTCTCTGTGCTGACCCCTCCTCCTGGACTGGATCTCAGTGTCCTCGGGGATGTTACACTACCAGATGCAGGTAGACTTTCCAGTGTTGCAATTAAAGAAGTGACATTCATTTTCAGATTTTCACTAACAGGAAAAACCGTCTAATTTCAGCATTCATGTTATGTTTATTCAGCTATTACTCCCATCTTTAATGTCGTATGATGTTTTTAGAAGGCATTCTGATATGCAGGTCAAGAGACATGTCTTATTATTGCCGATGTTAAAAACAGTTGCATAATAATTGAGAGGAAACTGTTATACTTTTTCAGTATTTTTTGACAAAAGAATAGCATTTTCAATTTTCATCCTTTCTATTTTTTTACATTTACGTCATTTTTTCAGATGCTTTTGTCCAAAGCGACTTAAAAATGAACACAATAGAAGTAATTAAAACCAACAAAAGAGTAACAAAATGCAAGCACCATATGTCTCAAGTTTTGTTTTAAGAAACATGTAGATAGAATAGAAAAAAAGAAAGTTATTGTAGTTTTTATAGAAAAACTAGCAGTTAGAGAATAAATATGCAATTAAATATTCTTTAAAATAATTTCTTCTTTTTTTTAATTTGTGTGGCATTGTGTTACTAAAAACAACAACAAACAATGTATGTGACATATTAATTCAGGTTTTGCTATTTATGTGCTGTATACCAAACAGCACAAAGCCTCCATATGGGACGTCCTGCCGATCAGTCAGACAAGCTTTTGCTCTCTAGTTGGGGTCTCCCTAAGCCTGTTCTGGAGAAATACCAGAGTCTCGGTGTTCAGAGGATGTTTGAGTGGCAGGCTGAGTGTCTGACCTTGGGAAAAGTGTTGGAGGGCCAGAACCTGGTATATTCTGGTAAATAGCTGTTTTTCTTCTGGTTGACTGTAAATGTTTTGTTTTACTGTTAAAACAGCACCTGATAATATACTAAATATTTAAATATTCGTGATTATGTGATACTTTTCTCGAAAATATGCAGTTATCTAATTTTTCTCCCCCCAGTTTAAAATTGACACTTTTACAATTTATTTTTTAAGCTCCAACCAGTGCCGGAAAAACGTTGGTTTCTGAGCTGTTGATCCTGAAAAGAGTTTTGGAGACAAGACAAAAGGCTATGTTCATTCTTCCTTTTGTGTCTGTGGCTCGTGAGAAGATGTTTTATCTACAGGTTGGTTCCTATATAATTGGTCCACTGATAATAGTTTGTGGGTGCGGGCCTGTAGTATGCAGTATCTACATATATCTTTACGAATGTTGTTGATGGGATTTTACTAATATTATACCTGCCATTTTCACCCAGAATGTATTTCAGGAGGCAGGGGTGAGAGTAGAGGGGTATATGGGTAACACTTCAGCAGCTGGTGGGTTTTCAGCTCTGGATGTAGCTGTTTGCACAATAGAGAAAGCTAATGGACTCGTCAACAGACTCATTGAAGAAGACAAATTGGATCTTCTTGGTAAAATAATGTCTTTTTTTTTTAACCACTGACGTTTTTGACTCTTAAACGTACTCTTGTATAAATACATTTTCACCCATGTTGCAGGAATTGTTGTGGTTGATGAGCTGCACATGGTTGGGGACTCTGGTCGTGGATACCTGTTAGAACTTTTGCTGACTAAAATCCAATACATTGCTCAAAAAAACACAGCAAGGTATGTGATAATGCAATGTTTATGCCAAAAATGGTCCTAATAATCAGTATCAGTACCTACTTGTGAAGGTCAACAATGTTTCTATTTTCAGGGGTTCTGCTCAAAGTGGCTCTGCTGGTGTGCAGATTGTTGGTATGAGTGCCACACTGCCAAACTTGGACCTCCTTGCTCGCTGGTTGAATGCCGAGCTGTATAGTACTAACTATCGTCCCGTGCCACTGATGGAGTGGGTTAAGATAGGCACAAATGTCTATGATGGATCTATGTACCTGGTCAGAGAGTTCACCCCAGCTCTTCCCGTAAAGGTCAGAGTTTGACATAATTGTTGGCCACTGAAAACTGAATTAGATTTTTTGCATGATAGAGAATGTACCTGCTAATGTTAACTAAGATAAATCAATCTTCTTTCTGTAGGGAGATGATGATCACATTGTCAGCCTCTGCTTTGAGACAGTGCTAGATGGACACTCTGCACTGTTGTTCTGCCCTTCAAAGAACTGGTGTGAGAAACTAGCAGACAGCATCGGAAGAGAGTTTTACAATCTTCATCACAAAGGTTTGCAGAAATGTCAAGTTGTATGCTTTTTACCGTTCACGTTTGCCTTATGCTTTAACATTGTTTGCTTTTGCAGAAATGCAGTCGGGCTCTGGAGTGCTGAGTATCTCTCTGGATCAGGAAGGTCTCCAGGATGTTGTAGCCCAGCTCAAGCGTACTCCTGCAGGTTTGGACCAGGTGCTTCAGCGAACAGTACCCTGGGGGGTGGCCTTCCATCATGCAGGTACATGTGATCACATAACTGATTTCTTTTTTTTGTACTATGATTTTATATAATAATAGATATTATTATTATTATACTAATAAATAATAAATGATTAAAATAAAATGAACCCCGAAAATAACAAAGTATTTTTTTTCCAAAAAAAAAAAAAGAGGACATCCCAAATCTATTGTGTTTTGTTGTAATTTTAGGTCTGACGTTTGATGAGAGGGATATTCTAGAAGGTGCTTTTCGTCAAGGGCACATTAGAGTACTAGCTGCCACGTCCACCTTGTCGTCTGGTGTAAATCTCCCCGCCCGAAGAGTGATTATCAGAACCCCTGTTTTTAATGGTCATTTATTGGACATTCTTACCTATAAGCAGATGGTGGGACGAGCGGGCCGTAAAGGAGTAGACACCATGGGTGAGTGCTACAGTTTAATAACTTTTTTTTGTTAGAAATTTTTGAAGTGGTAATTATCTATTTTGTGACGTATATTAGTAGTTTTATACTGTTAGTGTACACCGATGAAAAAAAAACAGGGACACGTCGGCGCCGATAGCCTTGTGGGCAGTGGGCCGACATACATTTAGAAAATATTTACATGTATTATTCTTATGTGATTTTATATTTATATATAAAGATATTTAATACACAAATACAACATTTTTCTTAAGTATACACATGCATGTGCGTGCATTTATATTTAACTCATAAATATACATAGTACACACATATTATGTAAAAAAAAAAAAAAAAAGGAACTGGTAACAGCTAATTTAAAATAAAAAAATTAAAGTGTTTTTGCAGTATATGTAAAAGTATTAGAGTTAACAGTGAAGTAATGATCTGTGTTGACTCAGGTGAGAGTGTGTTGGTCTGTAAAGAGGCTGAACGTGCAAAGGGCATGAGCCTCATCCAGGGCTCGCTCAAACCTATCAGCAGCTGTCTGGTGAAGCGGGAGGGTGAGGGCGTCACTACCAGCATGCTCAGGGCCATCCTCGAGGTATGATTGTCTTTTCCTTATAGTATGTCATATGATACTGTATTGAGTATGTACAGGATTTTTATTTTTTTTTTATTTTGACTGAAGATCATCGTTGGAGGAGTCGCTAGCTCACCACAAGATGTGAGGATGTATGCTTCTTGCACTCTTCTAGCAGCCAGTATCACAGCCGAACAGCCGTGTGAGGAAGAAGCTCAAACAGAAGCTCAAAACAAGGGGGCTATTGAAGCCTGCATAGACTGGCTGATGGACAATGAGTTTATACATATACAGATGGAGGGAGATGGTAATTTCTAAAAAAAAAAATTGTGGTTTGTGAAAGATGTTGGCATTTTAATCATTTGATAATTGTTTCACAGTGGAGAGGTACTGCCCCACGCATCTTGGTTCTGCGACTTTGTCCTCATCTTTATCACCCCCAGAAGCCCTGGGGATTTTTGCAGATCTCCAGAGAGCAATGAAAGGATTTGTATTGGAAAATGATCTCCATCTTCTCTATCAGGTTTACAAAACACTTCAGTTTATTACTTGATTTGTTTTTTTTATAAAAAAAAATCTGGGTTATTAAAAAACGTTTTTTATGCATTTTTAAGATTACACCTGTGTATGTGGACTGGAATACAATCGACTGGTACCAGTTCTTCTGTCTGTGGGAGCAACTACCGTCTGCTATGAAACGGGTGGCTGAGATGGTGGGCATCCAAGAAGGTTTCCTAGCCCGCTCCGTTGGAGGCAAATTAATTGCTAAAACAGATAAGCAACGCAGACAGATGGCCATTCACAAACGGTACTATGTATCTTCTGAATGTTTGCTTTAATTTGTTTACAGCGAAGTAGCCCGTGTAGATGGGATTTTTTTGTTTGTGCAGTTTTTTCACAACATTAGTTCTGCATGACCTGGTAAGTGAAGAACCACTTGGGGCTGTCGCAAAGAAGTATGGCTGTAGCCGAGGACAGCTTCAGTCACTTCAGCAGTCTGCCTCAACATATGCAGGTATATTGACATCTCTTCATACTGCAGGCACGGGCTTGCTTACTTGTCACTATGAGAAAAACAACAGTTCAAACATTTGTTTTAGGTATGGTTACAGTCTTCTGTAATAGACTTGGATGGCACAATCTAGAGCTGCTTCTGTCCCAGTTCCAGAGTCGTCTGAGCTTTGGAGTCCAGAGGGAGTTGTGTGATCTGGTTCGTATATCTTTACTAAATGCCCAGAGAGCGCGTACGCTTTTCAGCTGTGGGTTAGTCACAGTGGCAGAGGTGGCCAAAGCTGATGTTACAGAGGTGGAGAAGGCCCTCAGGAAAGCCATCCCTTTCAAAAGGTAATGAAATCAGGAGATGATCAGCCTGAAAGGTTTATTTGATGTTATTCTTATGTTTGAAACGCTTTTTATGTATTGCAATATGTGGTAATTTTAGATATGTGTATCTGTTTATGGCTGATATTACAGTTTAAAAATTTATTTTTAATTTAGTTGGGCGTTAATTTTGCTATAACACACATTCCTGAAGCCTCCCCAAAACTGCACATTTTGCATGTCTCCTTTATCTGACTCCATTTCAGGTCTTGGAGTTGCTACTAATGAGCTGATGAGTTAAATCAGTTCTGACTGATAAAGAAGAGTGTTGGGGAGGCTCCAGGAATGTGTTTGGGAACCCCTGTGTTATGGTTACCATCTATAAGGTTTCATGTAATAGACAGAATTTTAATAGTGGTTCATTCATAGATTATTTTCAGTCATAATGTGATCATTTGAATCTCTGCAGCTCCAGGCAGGCGGTGGATGAAAGCGAGGTAGATGCTCAAGAACGTAAGATCATGCGCTGCATCTGGGTCAGTGGGAAAAAGGCCTTGACAGAAAGGGAAGCTGCTCAGCAAATAGTGGCTGAGGCCCAGCTGCTCCTTCAGCAGGATTTGGCTCTTCTTGGGGTGGAATGGAACCCAGCATCCCTCGCAAAGTCCAAGACAGATTCACCCGAGAAATCAGCCAACGAAAAACCTCTACAGTCTATGTCAAGGGGTCCAGAACATGATGAAGGGCAAAATGCTGCCACAAATGTGGACAAACAGAAATTGTTGGTGGATGAACATTCTGAAAGTTTTTCCCATCCTCCTTTGAGGCCATTAGAGGTCACTACTACCTCTGAAAAGCCAACGGATATTGACTCTGACTTTGGTGTATCATCTGCTGACTGTCAGCCTGCTAAGAAATGTGAACCGCAATCAAGTACATTGCATAAAGTTCTCAAATCAATAAAAGTGAAAGACAAGGGCTGTCAAAATAACCAAACAGCAGAGTCATCAAATTGCTCTTCAAAATCACTTCAAAAGTCATTAGGACACAATACCTGTATAAAAAGCACCCACAACGACTATCGTGTAATTCCAGTTTCAAAACGTAGAAGGATGGATGTTCTGGATGCTGATGCAATACCCACAGGCAGTGAATCAAAAGCACCAGCTCCAAAAGACCCTAAACTAATATCAAATGATGAAGAGTTTTGCCTTAATAAACCTGAAACTCTTTGTAAAATAGATAAAGATAGGATGACTCTTCAGTTATGCATTGCTGGACTGAATGAAGTCAATGTGTCAACAACTCCCTTATCTTACACACAAAAGGGTGGGGAAACCCCAGATGTCACTGCCAAGAAGTGCACATCTAAAACGAAACATTTAACTCGAAATGAAAAGGGAGAAACGGTTACTCACAGTTACAGGAAAATGAACAGCAGTGAGCATAAAACTGAAACTGGTTTAATGGTTAACACCAGAGTAAAACATGATTTAATATGTCGTTCTGAGAAGCTTAGCTCTCCTGACTTGTACACAAATGGATTGGAAGAGTTCGGTGATAGTTTTCAACTTGATACACAGACTGAGAAAATGCTTCAAGGGGATGACGGCACCGGCATTAGTAATTTAAACATTCTAAAAGAAAATAACAATCATGTTGATTCAGAAAGTGAGATAAAAGTTGTCAACCAGTCATCTTTTCTGAAAAATGAGAATCAAACATCTAAAGACAAAGCTGAAGGTTTATCGTCTCATGAAAATGGCTTAGCCACTGAATTCAAACCAAAATATAACATCTCGCTTACTGACAGTCAGTTGGAGAATATTTTAAATTACAGTAACCAGGTTACAGAAGAAGAATCAAGTTCCGATAAACCTGCTGAGCAAAGGGAAAATCATGAGCCCTCTGATCATGTTACTGACAACAGCTTCAATCGGAGCAGCAGTTTCCTGTTTGACAGTCTCTATGACAACTCCATCTTGGATGCCATGGAGGACGCAGCCACAGATCAAGACAACAAAGAAGAACAGGTGGTTGAAGTGCATGCTAATTCAAATGGCTCTTCTCCAGAGCTCATTCCAGAGAGAAGAGATGTCATGTCAACAGAGGACCAGGAAGCAATCCAATGGGGCGAATCATCTTTCAACCTTTCAGAATGGGGAGATTCACTACTTATTGGAGAGCAGTACCTTGATAAAATGAACAATACTGTCAAGCCTGGTGATGGCCCAAGATCGAGTGCAGAGAAGCCCAGTTATACAGATGACATTGTGTCTGAACTACATGCATCACAAAGCAATGAGCCTCATTTAAGCGTTTTAGCTGAAAGACGTCAATTAAACCGTTCATCTTTTCACATCAGCCCAGGAATGCAGGACATTTTTGACAAATGGTCTGATCAGTTTTCAACCCCATCTGAGATTCCAGGGCAGTCAAATTCAACTGTGGTGGAGCCAAACGCTGCTGTTGTTGAAAAAGCTATATCCCCAGTAAAAAAACATGGAATTGATCAGGAAGGTCCAAAAAACTCAAGAACAGAAGATTTTGCAGTAGTCCAGGCCAAACAAGTGATTCACAATGACCTTGTTCCTCCCACGCCAGTTTCTGAACCAGTCACACCACGAGTTAAAATGACCACTTCAGCTATACAATCACCTCTCAATGTCAAGCACAGGTCTGAACAGAAACCAAATTCCAGTTCCCAGAAAGATTATCAGTCTTGTTTGAGGACAAACACAGCATCAGAGTTAAATATGTCTCTGGCTAATGAGGGCTTTACAAGGCTTTCTCAGTGTCAATCACTTCCTGCTTCTAACTCCTGCAGTCCAGAAACATTCTCCATAATTGACGTGGCAAGTAATATAAGGCTTTTCCATACATTTATAAAGGAGTGGAAAACAAAGGACAGATTTTCTCTTGCTCTTGCCTGTGAGAAGATAGACAACACCTCAGTGCAAGCTGAGACAGTTATAGGTGGAAAATTCAAAAAATGTAAGACTTCAGAAGTTGTTATAGTATCCCAGTATACATAGATATATAAGAAAATTCAATATCCAGTTTATAAATTTGTGTGATCTGTTTGAAGCTGCTACCCCAGTGAGGAAAAGAAAAGATGGCTTTCTTCTTAAAGGATATGATGATCTTGTTGTCATTGGCATATCTGTGTGCTGGGGAGCAAAAGATGCTTATTTTGTCTCCTTACAACAAGAGCTGTCAGACACAGGTAGGAAACATATAATTGTGAATTGAACAAGTTTACATGTCATTGTGAACTTCATTTGGATTCACTGAATGCCTCTAAACCTATATTTTGACAGGTATAAGTGCCAGCTTAGCTCCACCACCTCTCGATGAGACTCTTACAGTTGAGGAGCGACTGAAGCAAATTCAATGCTGCATGGAAAAAGAATCAAGTGTGATGGTCTCTTATGACTTCATACATGTTTACAAGACACTGGTACTCGCATGTGAGCTTGCTATGCATGGCGCATTTGAAGACCCAAAGGTTGGATGGGATACAGTCAAATTGAAATACAAAAGATTACCATTTCTGTTTAGAGTTTGGGGGCGATTGGATATCTAACTACATTCAATTCTTTGTCCTTCATTAGATTGCATGCTGGCTTCTGGATTCAAGCTCCAAAGAGCGCACTCTCCACAGCATGGTATCCAGCTTTGCTACTGAGGATCTCCTGATGCTGGAAGGAATTAGTGCTGGTCAGGGTGTGCAGAGTTTAGGGATCTATGGAGATGGCAGTCTGTCTGGGCGGTACAGAGCTGCTGTTGAGTCTGTTCTGGTCTTCAGGGTCATGACGCAACTCAACTGTCTTCTTGAAAAGGATGGTTTCTTGGGTAAAAACATTATTTGAGCCTTAATTTGTCTGTATCAGGGGTGTTCAGTCCTGCTACTGGAGGGCAAGTGTCCTGCAGAGAATAAGCTCCTACCAGCCCCTACACACTTGTGTGGAAGTTTCTAGTAGTTTTGACCTTGATTAAATGGTTGAGATGTTTTAAATTAGGAATTAAGATAAACTCTGCAGGATAGTGGCACTACAGGTGCAGAATTGAAAAAAAAACGGTCTATTTTTAAGTTGGTAATATATACTTTTGAAAATAAACAGCAATACCATAAAAGAACAATTAAATCTTCCTTTCTCATCCTTTTATTATCTGAAGAGCCTTCTTTTACCACCAAGAACCTTCTGTGAAACAGAAAGGTTCTTCAGATGTTAAAGGTCCTTATTGAACCATTTAGAACATTTCTTTATTTTTAAGAGTGCAGATACTAATTATTTGATGCCTTGTTCTTTTCTTTGTTAGATGTATTCAAGAAAGTAGAGATGCCCACCCAGTACTGCCTGGCGTTGTTGGAGCTAAACGGTATTGGGTTTAGTGTTGCAGAATGTGAGGCTCAAAAACATGTGATGCAAGCCAAGCTAAGTGCTCTTGAATCCCAAGCTTATCAGCTAGCAGGACACAGCTTCTCACTGACCAGTCCAGAGGATGTAGCAGAGGTTTTCATTATCTCCATTCAAAATAATAATGACCTTATACATTTACCCACATAGAAATTCATTATCCTGTATGAAAAACTTGTTAACTCTTTCAGGTGTTGTTTCTTGAGTTGAAGCTGCCTCCCAATGGAGATTTAAATGCTCTAAAGAACAAGAAGACGTTGGGCTACACCAGGAGAGCAGGAGCCCGTATCAAACTTTCAAAACAGTTCAGCACAACTAAGGTATTCTATAATGTCATCTCTTTTCTTTCATTTAAAAGTATGTATTTCCTAACCTTTTCTTATTTCATCAGGATGTTTTAGAAAAGCTCAAGCCACTGCATCAGTTACCAGGTGTTATTCTTGAGTGGAGAAGGATCACTAATGCTTTGACAAAAGTGGTTTTCCCCTTGCAACGAGAGAAGAAGTGGCACTCACATCTGAAGATGGACCGGATACATTCAATCTCACAGTCACACACCGCGACAGGTGTGGAGCATGAGGAAATAACTTTTTAACTTTATATATGCTGCATCTTGTGACAGAATTTGAATGTTTGAATCTTACTCTCACATAGGGCGTGTGAGCTTTACTGAACCAAACATTCAAAATGTCCCAAAAGATTTTGAAATTCAGATGCCAACATTTATAGAAGAAAGTCAACCATCACAGAATGGTGCAAGCAAAACATGGTGAAGTCTTATATTGCTGCAGTGTTTTTCACCTCTTTTATTCTATATATGTGTGAAATGCACATACATCATATGTTTAAAATTGTTTTTGTTTTTTAGGGGTAAAAGATCAAAGATAAACCGGCAGTTGGCATCCCTTTTAAAGGTATCAGACGAATCACCAGAAAAAGGGATGCCATTTTCTGTTAGCATGAGGCATGCTTTTGTTCCTTTTTCAGGTATGGGTGAAGAGGGGATAATTTAAAGGGACCTCTGTTTGCTTATATAAACATTGTTTATGGCACTATTTGACATTATTTATTTACCTATGTTTTAATCTTGTACATGTCTTCAGGAGGTCTAATTCTGGCTGCTGATTACTCCCAGTTAGAGCTCCGCATTTTAGCTCATCTGTCCCGGGACAGGCGTCTCCTCCATGTGCTCAACAGTGGTGCAGATGTGTTTAAAAGCATAGCAGCAGAGTGGAAAATGGTGGATCTTGCTTCAGTTGATGATAACATGAGGCAACAAGCAAAACAGGTTTGCAACTTTAGAATATATTTGCATGCATTTTCATGTACAAGCAGGTTTCTTTTATGTAAATAACTATGCAGTAGTCATTGGCGCATTATCACTTGCAAATGATGATTGAAATTGTAATTGTTGTCACTAAACTCTTAACATTTTTGTCAATAGATCTGTTATGGAATTATCTATGGCATGGGAGCTAAGTCTCTTGGAGAACAAATGGGCATCGAAGAGAATGATGCTGCTTGTTACATTGAAACTTTTAAATCCAGATACACTGGTAAATGACTGTTTAAAATTGGTGGCTGATTAAAAAAATTAAATAATGCTAATAATAAATAATTTCTTATTTTACTAAAAGGCATACAGAACTTTCTGCGGGAAACTGTGCACAAATGTGGGAAAAATGGGTATGTGCAGACATTACTTGGCAGGAAGCGTTTTTTGCCTGGAATAAAAGACACAAATGTTTACATAAAGTCTCACGTAAGTCTTCCTGGGGCCTGTTCCATAAAGCAAGTTTACCATATTAGCCAGGCTTATTTCAGATAGCCTGTCTTATTTTGAACCAAATCAATTAAGTCGTCAGACTTGACTGAAGAAAACCTGGCTTAATTGGTAAACTTGTTTTATGGAACAGGTCCCCGATCCCTCGGTTGAAGAAAGTATATATTCCTAAAGTAGTATTAGCATTTAATTTCTGTCCTCATTTTTAGGCAGAGCGACAGGCGGTAAACACGACGGTGCAGGGCTCTGCTGCTGACATTGTCAAGTTGGCAACCATCAACATCCAGCGTAGATTGGAGGCAGCGTTTCCTGGAGTTCCCACATCACATCAACACCCACCAATGAGATTGAGTATGACCAACTTCATATTATAGCATTTTCACCAATAAATGTGAGATGTGAATTTAATTTGTAATGTTCTATTCAGGTGGTAGGCACAGAAATCAGTGTAGACCTCCTCGAGGAGGCTTTTTTATTCTTCAGCTGCACGATGAACTCATCTATGAGGTTGCAGAGGAAGACGTCATTCAGGTAATTAAGACCCTTCTAATTTTTACATTTACCTTTGACTATAAAAAACCTGTGAGTGGTGAGGTTTAATAGTATGGTTTTTACAGGTTGCACAGATTATGAAGCGAGAAATGGAGAGTGTTGTGAAATTGTATGTTATGCTCAGAGTAAAAGTCAAAGTGGGTCCGAGCTGGGGTAACCTTCAAGACCTGGACATTTAAAACAAATTAGTCTTTTACTCTACTGTTTACATGTAAATTACCGATTTAATAATTACTTGAATGAACTGTTAACACACTAAATGCACCGTATTTGTATTTTTTTTTTAATATATGCAATAAACATTTTGAATCTTAAATAAAATAACAGATGCTATTAAACATGAAGAATCTTCAAATGGAAATGGAAAATTTCTGTACACTGTATTTGTTGAAGACAATATGTTAATGAATTAAAAAGATCAAGCATCAGCCATTTGCTCAGTTTTATGGTTTTTATTCATTTCAAGAATACGATTAAGTTATTTTTTTTACGTGTCAAAGGGTTTATTTTAAGATAGGAAAGTACGGACCGTTCCTTTGACCAATCCTCTACATATGGGGCACTTGCGTAAAGAAGGCGCACACTCTTTGCATACCACCAAGTGACCACATGGAATGAAGACAATGTTGACCTCCTTGTCCATGCAAACTTTACATGTGCGCTCCTCTTGAAGTCTCCTCAATTGTTCCTCCATAGGCAAATCTGTGAACATGACGGAAACAATCAATCACTTTATAAAACCTCTCTGTTTCAGAGTGGGATCTAACTGATTCCCTTAGTGTGATGGCTAGAGATAAAAAAGGGGCAAAATCAAAAGAAAACCTTTTCTCATGTTTGAATATACCTGAAAGATCTTGACTCGGTGATGCAGCTTCATTTGTCTGGGCTGAAATTGCAGTAAGAACAAAAAAATAAAAATTGGTTGTCAATATTATGTAGTGATTCTATTTGTTGTGGATTTGTCCCTGCTCATTTTAGGATCTTTACAAAAGGCATCACCTTTCTTTAAGTGATTCAAGTGTTCCTAGCTACTGGCCGTGCAGTTCCACACTGACACAGACTAACAACATGTAACACTGAAAATGTACAGACACATATCTCATATCTGATTCATTTATTACATACCCATTAATTCTCTGAGCAGGTACACATCGTTCTTCTTGATCCAGTTGCGGAAAACCTCTGCTGCTGCATTTCCTTTCGACAGGACTAAATCAATGAGCTGCCCTGTCTGCTGCTTGACTGAAGTGCAATTACGAATAGTGTCATACTCTTTCTGTGAGATGACATTCTCCTCCAGAAGATGATCCATTAAGCTCTGGACGCTTTTTAGACGCTGTGTCAAAGCAGCATGATGTTTCTTAAGGAAAGTAAAACCATCTGTAAGGAAACACAAAGAGTGTTAGATTCAAACTTGAATCATTAGATAGTTGGTAGAAAATACACATTGTAGAAATACCTGAAGCCATCTCTTCAGCAAGAAGCTCTCGCTCCTCCTCTCTCTTTTCATCTTCTGCACTTAGTAAATCAGAAACCAATTCTTGTACGGTTTTGTAATTCTCTCCACTTGTAAGAATTTTGCTCTGGACTGTTTGTTTCACCAGGGTACGTTCAAATCCCATCTCTAAAGCCGACTTCACCACAGGATTGTTCATCATCACTGCATCTTCTGAACGGTCTTCACCAGGACCCAAATGTACAACTACACACAGTTTAGAAAACATCTAATTTAGTAAACTTGACTAAAATGAATAAACATAAAATAATGTCTACGTGTAAAGGAAATTAGCTTGACATCAACTCAAGTCAACAGAAAACTTACCAGGTGGATCAACAAATTCTCTTGAGTTGGTATCTCCATTAGTCAAAAGCTGTAAAACATGTAAACTAGGTAAGATATCCATCAGCATGCATTGTTTTAAAAACAAATGTCCAGTATTTTTCACATACCTGTTCAAATAGTCTTGGAAATCTTGCTTGAATCTGATGAACAAATTCTTGGCCCTTTTCTTGCAACAGGTATTCACATCTAGAAGAACATGCATGCGTAATGAATTAATATTCACATGTCATCATGGGACAGAAAATTATGCAACTTCTATTTACCTTGGAAACCACTTAGCATGTTCTACCCATGGATCATCACCAGACTCCCAACATCTGAGTCCACCGTCACAACAAAAGCACTTCACGTCATCGTTACGACCTACCAAAAAAAAAAATCATAAAGAAGTACTCCTAAGCATTAGGATCTGAGAACTGAAGTTAAACCTTGAATGATTTGTAATGTCATCAAGATTCTTACCAACATAGTAAAACCCAGCTTTAGCCAATTGGTCTGGCCGAACAGGTATTCTTGAAGGCCAGTTGACAAACGTGAGCAGTCGTTCTTCACACTGTTGCATTGCCGAGTTGGATACATTGGAAAGGCCTCCACCAGATAACGGCACGTTATCTGCACGGTCACCTCGAACAAAGCGGCAGTTGGGATAATGCCTCTGGTGCTCAGATACTGCCCTGTCTCCTGGTTCCCAGTTGCTGAGCTGTCCGCCACAACTGAAGCAAGCCACCCTGTCGCCCTGGCCAAGGTAGTAGAAACCAGCTTTGGCCAGTTCAGCTGGAGTTACTGTAGCAAGAGTCCAATTCTGAAATGTGTCAAAGCGCTCCTGTTCTCGACGCATACTGGGATTGTGACAAGCCGGTGACCTCTGGTGAGACATATCCTCCACTCCACGGGAGGAAATGGGACTGGAGGGCGCCAGGTTGCTGAATCCCATGTTTAGGTAACCCACCTGCTCCTCTGTTTGGCCTGAAGTTGATGCCGTAGTAGTCGACACCCCTATGGTCGCAGGGGCGGACAGCTGCAGGATGGCTACATTGCGAAGAGGGGAAAAAGCCGAGTGTGAAGATGACAGGAGGTTTGCAGTGGCAGGTAAACTCTGGATGAAGCTGCAGTTGGGCGACAGCTGTTTGTGGCGCTCAGCAGGGCAGTCGCCGGACTGCCAGCTGTCAGCAGTCACATTACAGCGGAAACACTGGACACGGTCACCTATTCCAGTGTAATAAAAGCCTGCTCGCGCGAGACTCCTCTCTGTCACTGGCGCAGTGGTGGGGAACTTGGCATATGTGGATATACGAAAGAGTTCTGATGAATTATCATACTGTAAATCTGCAGGGGCGCTATTGTGACACAAACCTCTCAAGAAAGCACTGTTTTGTATAATTTCCATTTAAAAAAATTTGGGGAAAGGGATGTCCAGCAGAGGGAAAGGCTTGAATACCCAGAGGATGAAGAATGTGAACAAGACAAACAAACTCTTGCGAAAAAAAACTTCCCATCTACCATGTTCTTACAACATTCGATTACACAAAAGGGACCTTGACAGAACTTATACCACGTGCCCTGAACTGAAATGCCATGAACATAATGTGATGCATAAAACAAGCCACATCAAAGAAACTTGGCTAATTGAAGAAGTAGGTTGAAGTTTATTCTTCTAAGAAGCTCATCCTGGATCACAAAGAACTACACCATGGCTACACTGAACAAAACACATTTTTAAATGAAAAATGGTGATTTCTTTGAACCTCAACATAAAGTCAATATGAAATACAACGTAAAAACATAAAAAATGTGAGCAAAGGGTGTCCCCATTCAAGCCTTTCACTCTGCTGGACACCCCATGACGAGTGTCTAGTCGTCCATGACTGAATACATAATCTTATTAAAAAAAAGAAGTAAACTTTTGGATAGATACAAGGTAGACGTAGGAGGAATGCACTTCCTTTCCCAATGATGCAGGATCCTGAAAATAAAACAGAGAATCAGAATTAGTTTACAGGTTTAAATGAATGTCTTGCTTATCCCAACATAAAAGGCAAAAATGGTACAGTTAAACATAAGTGGCTTCTATTAGAGGTCTACAAATTAAGAATGAAAATGTGATAAATTAAAGTTGACATGACTGCAATCATCTTTTCTTTCTCTGATGTGATGGTTTTATCTCAAGAATGACAATGACTAATTATCTGACATTAGTTTTAGCTAGGCTATAAGAACTAATTCTCTAGAGAAACTGCTCAAAATTAGATTGTTGTTTGATCTAATTTATATAATAAAAAACAAAAATCCATTAAATAGTAATTTTATGTTTAGCTAAATGTTTTATTCTTCACTAATAAACTTAAAATAACTTTTTATACAATAACGTAAGGTCCCTTTGCTATCAAGTTAAATGATAATCTGTTTTGACTGGAAAATACAATTTTCTATTGTCAATTCTTCATTTACTCGTTCTAATATTAATAAATGTTCATATTAGAGAGGGCTGGAAGCCTAGCGACCCCTGCAGATGAGTAGATAGTATTAATTCATCATAAACTGAAAGCAATGTTCTGTGGTTTACTTTTTAAACCTTTTTAATTTGATCATCGAGTCAAATATGACACCTCTGCCCCAGATACAGCAGTGCGGTTGCTGTCACTTCCTCGTTCGCAAGTATTAACTAGAACTGGGAGGTTCCTTTATGTAGTTGAATTCTCTGAAATAATACTTAAATTAACTTGAAGGTTTACTCTAAAAAAAACTGTCTCAAAATAGACTGGTACTGATTAAAACAAACCAATGAATATAAATGATTTCCACTGAATGATAAAAAAAAAAAAAATTACATTCGCTTTCATGTTCTTCCACATTATCTTCTATCTATGGTCTCTTTCTATCTTACGACCCTACGAATATTTTCCTGTCACGCAAGTGTGTAAATCGGGGAAATTCCCGTCTACTGCTGCCAAGCCAGCAGACACACAGTTTCCGTGACGCTGCCATCTTACCTAAGACTAATAGCGCAATAGCAGACAAAGCTGTTATTCAGTTGAAATGTCGAAAACAAAACATATAACATGTGATCAAATCTTGATGTTGATCAACCAAGGTTTAAAAAAACACCAACTCACCGATGCTAAGAGCAAAATTCGATTTTGCTTACGTTAACAGTGCGGAATGTCCTTTCTTCTCACAACCAGTTTAGGGCGGAAATGACGTCACGCAGTAATTTCAAATTCCGATTACGCCTGGGGGAGAGTATCTCTTTTTTGTGATCTCGTGATAAATCCTTCTTTTTAAGCAAGTAAGTGTTTAATACGACGGAAACTGTATCAACACAGCTTACAGAGCAATAGAATTGTCAGCAGTGGCGGTTTTAGGCAGTGTTGCCGACTATTTCCAATGAAAAGTAGCTAAAGCCTGCCTGAAAAGTAGGTAAATGTTGCCAAATGAAGTCACACACTAATTTGCATATCAGTGATGCCCGTCATGTCTCTACTCTCTGGGGCACCGCGTGTTGTGCTATATTAAAACATTACATCCAGATGCACATAACTAGGTTCTTATTAACATATTACTTTGTGTGATGACGTCATTGCGCAATCGCAACTCAAAACTACATCTTTACGTAGTATACAAAATAATTAATGTTTTCTCAAAATGACTGGCCATCTCAGCAAAAACATTATTTGAAATATGTCTTTTTACATTTGTATGAAAAATATAGTTGACTATTTCTAAAAATAATTTAAACACCTCCACAGTGAAGTGAAGCCTGTAGCCACTGTTCTTTTGAAAATTGCTAAATTTGTTGCTAGGTGCTTTTTGAAAAAAAAAGTTGCTAAGTTAGAATGAAAAGTTGCTAAATCTAGCAACAAAATTGCTAAGTTGGCAACACTGGTTTTAGGCATGGGCCAACGGGGCAGCCGCATTTTTTCATGACACGGGGGAGGTACAAGCTGGAAAAAAATCATCTGTTTTCATCAGCGGTTTTCTATGATCTATCATAGCCTACCTGTGACTATTGCGTTTATATAGCCTAGTTTCAGATCTAGCGCAAGATGTGCACGTATGCTCGCGGAAAACCATTCTCGTGAGGGAGCATTTCTGCACTGTGAGAGCCAACATGCGCGTGCAAAAGTGCGCTCTCTCAGCCGCTCAACCCCTGCTCACTAAAGTACACTTTTGAGACTTTGGAGGCGGGGATCAAATGTCAGATCTCTCCACTCTTGTGATTGGTCTTTTTCAACATATACCGCTTGTCATAACTTTAGGAACAGTGTGTGTGTGTTTTATTAATAATTAATCCTTTATAAACAACAATACAACACCAATACATATTTGCAGTAGAATATAAAAATCAGGTATAAAAACATGAAACATAATGAATAGTCTAGTCATTTCAATAATTGAGAATCAATTTAGAATACACATTTAAGCCTAAAAACAAAACAAAAATAAAACCATGACGGCATACACATACACTTTTTCTGATGTTATAAAAAGGAGAGGGAAAAAAAACACTCATGGGTGATTATTAACATGAAAATATCCAGCCCTGGCTTCCTGTTTCACAGAAATATATATTTTTTACTAATAATATTTTACTAAGATGGAAAACAAAGCCCAAAATCCCTTAATCATCAACACAATGAGAAAAAAACATATATTTCTTACTGTATATTCTGCAAAAGATAATTGATCTTCACCAATTAGTGAAGTGGCTTTAGGAAAAATAGCTAAAGCAGAGAAAAATTCCATTTCCACCATCAGGGAAATAATTAAGAATTTCCGATCAACATACAATGTTACGAAGCTGCCTGGAAGAGGACGTGTGTCTCTATCATCCTAATACAAGGCGAGGAGTAGAGTTTGAGTTTGCTAAAGTCTCTTCAAGGAACACAAAATAGTTAAGTCTCAGGGTCAGAAAACCGCCTCCAGCCATCGAGTCCTGGACTCCAACTCAATCCTCCGACCCTTCTGCTTCGCCTGGGCTCCTAGCTCTCTTGTCGTCACCGTGGCCCGTCGTCCCTCCAGCTCCATTGGGCTCCCTCATCCCTCTGGCTCCGCCTTGGGATTCCACTCCTCTGGCTTTGCCTCTTCACTCCATCCCTCTGTCTCCATCAGGCTCCTCCTTCCCTCCATTTGATATTTCTTTTGGTTATGTTTCTGTTTTTTTTTTTTTTTGCTCCCTCTTCTGCTCCACGCCCTCCTCCAGAGCCCTGCCCTCCCTCCTCTGTTGTTATTTATGGCTTGAGGACACACCTAACCAGGAGGGGGTGATATGTTATGTGTTTTGATGTTCTGTTGTTCTAGTTTCATTTAATTAGCAATTCATGTCAGGTGTGTCCAGTTCAGTATCAGTGATTGTCTTCCCTTTATAAGTTGGTTTCGGTCCTTCAGTTCTCGTGCGTTATCGTCAAAGTGTACTGTGTGTAAACTGCTCTTCCATGTTACTTTGTATATATTAAATGATGTTAAAATGCTTCAGCGACTCTCTCCATCTGTTGAATTTACACCAGCATGACAAAATCAGCACATGTAGTTCGGGAGGGTTTAAGAAATATTGTCCTTGCTCATCCACTCATCTCCAGCATGTTCAGTTGTCAGACAGGACTGGAACTACAAACGGGACTGGCTTCTGTGATCAGATGAAACTAAAAAAATATAGTTTTTTAGCAGCAAACACTCAAGATGGGTTTGGTGAACACAGGGATAAAAAGTACTCCAGCTTTTGCCATAGCTGTCCCAGTCCTCTGACCTGAACCCTGAGTGAGGTGAACTAAAGAACCAACATGAAGCTGGTAAAGGATCTGGAGTGGTTCTGGATGAAGGAGTGATCTTCTGTCTCTTATCGGGTGTTCTCCGGAGAACACCTGATCAGAGAAAAGAGATCACTTTTTTTTTAAATTAAAGGTATTTAAGATGTGTTAAAGTTGAAGCACAATAAAAAATGCAAACCTCAGAATACAATTCCAACAGGATGTGTGGGGTTGTTTAAAAATGTCTTCATCCAAAATAATGCTCAGTTAACTGAAATAAACCAGGCTTGATGACATATGCAGCCTACAAATGCGCCCCCCAAAGGATCCAGCCTTCCGTTTGAGAAACTAGGCGTGTTTGTTTTGTTAAAAAAAAAAAGAAAATTTAGATAAGAGCGCAGCATCAAGGTTCTCTGGACCAGCATGAAGCTGTGTCGCCATTCAGTCGTTTCCCATCATGCTGTTGGTCAGCGCCAGTCAGAGCAACTAGCTGGGCTCTGACTGGCCTGCTCTGGACTGCTCAATCTGACACAGCCGCCTCGCCATTGCAAGAGTTTTTTGGCACAGGTCAGCATGACATCAGAGCAAGGCGAATGTAACTCAGACACTTTTTTCGCGGTGCATCTCCCGGACGCATCTCGCGGGGATCACCGGTGATTGGTTCTGCACAGATGTCGCTCATCTCAAACAAGCCTATTGCTCCCAGTCCCACTCTGACGTCACACAGCACGTGAAACCACAATGGCAGCCAGCAAGGATGCTGTGTTTATGTTTATGCTGTGTTTAAATAAAAGAAATAACAGCGTCTCTTGCCTTATGCGCCGTTATTCCTCCGTAGTTTCCCCCCAAATAAGCAAGAAGTATGCACCCTTGGCGATAGAAATGATTGTAAAATAGCATAAGCCCAGTAGGGTCTGCCATGCTGGCTTGTTTACATCTACAATTCCTCTGCTCAAGCAGTTTGACATGACTTGCCTGGAACAAGTCGTGGTTTGTAGTCATGATTTCGTGGCTCAAAACCTGCCTGCAACACAGCATAATGCTCTAAATAAGAAACTAAAACTGCCAGCAGGTGGTGGCTAATGTCTTCATTTGATTCATTCAAATGACTGATTCATTCAGGGATTCAGTAAAGGGCTCTTTTTATTAATGGCCCTTTGAGTAATTAATTCACCCAATTCATTGAAAATATTAGAAGTTTGTTAAATATAATGAGTGCAATGTAGCCTATACCAATGAGAGGTGGAAGAACCAATATTTGAAATCATCAAACACTGAACATTTAACTTAAATATTACTATAGAAGTGAGATAGACTAAACAATGGCAGAAATAACATTTTGGTGTAAATTATCCCTGATGAAAATGTATTTTGTTTTTACCAAACAGTTTCAATGAGAATCACCACACAGTTACAATACTTACAATAAATTTTAAAATAACATAAAATAATTTTAGATCTGTAATTAAAGGCCTACAATCTATACCCCACTCCTATGATTGACAATCAGTTACAACACTAAAATTGAAAATAAGTTTATAAATAACTAATAGCCTATGTATGGAATGACCTAACTTTACATTTGCTAAGAGTACAAACTATCCAGCAGTGCTTCCTAGCTATAAGAGAGGTTGTCTGTTGTTGTTTTTTACTCACCAGTGAAGAAGTAAGCAGAAGAACCAGTTGAAATGTGTTGCTCAAATCAAAATGTGAAGAGTATAGAATAGAGATAATACTACGGAACAGATGTTAGGTACTTTCCAGACGGGGCAGGAAAAATACTCAGAGTATTGCGTGGCTTCATCAGCAAACCACAGCAATGTTAAAGCTGTGCACTTTCACCAGTTCTCTCCAGTTAAAGAGAGGCGTCCAATTCCACTTAAATAGATTAGAGCTCCGTCTTATTTTTACTGTGAATAAATATTTGATCTGAGAATACATTACTCAGATCCTGGCTCAGAGAAGAACCAGGCGGAGCCGTAGAGTTGCGACAACGGGAAGTTCAAAACGCTCGACCGTCACGTGATTCACATAATGTTAGACCTAAAATTTTTCCAGGAAGTGCTGGCAGTTGGAATACATTGATTTTAAAAATTAGTAGACTATAAAGTATTGGATTTATATAGTTTATACAAATAATGTATAGTGTATGCGCGCTATATGTATAGAGTTGTATCAGTGTTGTTTTTCCCGTTAATATTTGAGGATTAATGTGGTCAGCACATATTTTAGACATATGTTACCATGGTAAAAGTCCATGTTTGTTATATAAACGTATTTTACCAAGGTAACTTATGTATGTATGTGTGTGTGTGTTCTTACAGTTTGCACGTTAATAAAGTGCAATCACATTTTAATGTTAATTGTCGTTTTACTAGTTATGGTAAATGTTACGTTGTCCTAAAAAAATATTTTATCATAGTATTTTATAACTTAATCTTGTTTATTCTTATGCACCCCTCATTTTTACACATTTGATCAAATATTTGATGTACGTTGACACTTGTTATGCACTTATTTGAATACTATGAAGTATCTTGTCCTTGAAGAGTTTCCACTAATGTATGGTTTCCATACAGGTCCGGAGAAAATGAATGTTTCTACATTACAAATAAGAGTTCTGTTAACAGGTGTAACTGTGTCAAAGTAAGAGAGACTTTATTTTTAATGTCTCTTTATTACAAAAACTTTGAGCGTTCGGCCAGCTCAGGTATTCTGCTGTTGTATAATCTCCATTTAGAGCCAGATAATGTTGTTTCATTCTGAGGCAAATTATTGTTAATTGTGTTTTTCTGTTTGTGGAGCCTTAATGTGACCAGCTAAATGTGTGGGTATGAGTGTATTTGTGTATGGGGTCCATATACCTGGCTGGTACAAGCTAAACATAATAATCAGATGTCTGTATAAATAATCCTATGAATTATCAATAATAATTGCCATGCTAACCTAAATTTATTCTAATAAAATGGAGGTTACATTTATTACATTTTAAATTTAAATTAAATTAATCTGCGCACAGAAAAGACAGAAGGAATGAAACCTTCAGCCACTATTGAATACCTTTATTGGGTCAATTAGGTGGACTTTACAGTCAAGGTTTATTGGCATGAAAGAGACATTAGGAATTTTTTTACATTCAAAACTTTTCATCTTTCAAGCATAAAACTGCATTCAGAACATTTTTACAGAAATGCCACTTATTCTTATGGAAACAATATGATAGTGTTGAGCACTGGTTAACTGATAAATTTAAGGTTACAGATGAAAAAGGTGTGTTTCTTAATTATAATGTCTGTTTTTTATGTACAGCTGAAATCACCTATGCCAAATGAATGGTATAAGACATACACATGCCTTTTGAATGCATCGATACAAAGGTAAGCAAATGTTTGCTCATTTTCTTTTGCAGATGGGTAGCACAATCCACTCCGATCCTAATGAACAAAAAAGTGTTAACATAGAATTAATAAGAAAAACATAAATACACTGAGTGTACCTTAAAGATAATGGTTCATATGAAATAAGGTCCATACATGAGCAGAAACTTTCAAGACTGTTGTGACCACACTGATCTCTTTTGTATCTGGATCCTTCTGAACACTGAGGAAGGCGTATGGATTAGATGTTTACTCAATGTGAAATTAAACATGTCTGTGTCACGTGACATAATGTTTGTAAAATGCTTACCTGATTAATTCTTTGTACATCAGTTTTGCTGTTTCAATGTAGGGATCAATGACATCTTCATATTGGCAGAGTTCACCACCTAAGACCATATGCTTGAACAATCTGAACAAAAACTCCTGACGATCACTTGGACTGATTACATGATAATTGTCAGAATCTTCTTCAAGCAAAAGCTGTCAGAAAGCACATCCAATAAAAAGGTTAAACAAACATTTTGATACATTTCAGCCACATTTGAGAACATCATTGATAATACAAAATGATTAAACAATACATACCCTCCTTAACTCATCAAAGTCTGGATATATTTCATCGTAACATTTGACAATGTGGCCAGATGGACGCACAATTCCAGTAGAGTAAATCGGATCAAATATATCCACCGATACTTCTGTGCATGGAACAACTTCAATATTTGTATGTGTGATGTCTTTACCTTTGAATGGGTAAAAAGTCATTTTTAGCCTTTATGAAAGGAGATATGACATAAAACATTGTGAATTAATTCCAATAGCAATATGCCTTATCATCAGATGTATCAACATACCCAGCAGTGTCCATGATCCAGAGGTATCAAGAACCTTTAAATTGTTCTTCACACATGGATCTTGAAAGAAATTCTGAGAACAAAAATGTTGATATACTATTTTATGTTGCTGTGACAATGAAAGTTCAAATTATTATGTAAATATTTACCCAGACAAAGTCATTGCTTCTATAAGATTGAAAAGATTGGTCAAAGTTGAAGGCCTGGACGGTAATTCGCCCCAACATGGACCTAAAAGGCAATTGGAAACATAATTAACCCAGGAAATATCACATACAGCAATTAAAATACTTCTTTTAGAATGGGTAATTGACTGATATATATAAAAAATAAATAAAGTTATAAGTTATTAAGCATCACTACCATGTAATAAGCATTCAACAACATTTTACTTCTCCACAGGAAATTACCTTAATAATTTACAGTCACATGCCGAAACAATCTGACTTGAAGATCAGAAATGCAAACAGCTTTACAAGAATCTGTTCATTTGGGATTTTCCCTAAATTACTATATGGGGGTTAGTGTGGGATTATTATAGTTTTGAATTATATA
>JAUYWG010000022.1:1071399-1107468 GCA_034779775.1 Enteromius afrohamiltoni | reverse complement strand
AAATCAAAAGAAAACTACCTGTGGATCTTTATCATTGTAGGGTGGTTGTGTACACACACTCCCAACACACATTTCAGCCCAAACAGCTTGAAAAAGTGCATGTACCACCGTATGACCCCTTTAAAGATTATAAAGTTCAACAGCACTTATTTGAAATAGAAATCTTTTGTAACAATATAAATACCTTTACAGTCAACGTTTGATCAATTCAATGCTTGCAATCCTTGCTGTGTGTAACATAATGTATGTAATGGGATGATGGCGGGATAGAATGGTAAAATAAGGGAGAATCTCAGGAAAAACGGGAGGGCTGACAGGTACGTATTGGCCATGACATGAATCAAATATTGTCCAGAATGTTAATATTGGTGCTGTTGAAAAGCCACAGATATTCAGATTCTCATCCTTTGTCATTGTGTGCATTATTGCTTGTTTAAACAATCACCTTGTCGTAGTTTTCTATGAGGATCTCCACCACAATATTTTGAAACTTGATGTTCATCATGGCAGCAACCGTCTCTTCTTGAGAGCGCATGAGTGTTGGGCCAAAAATCACACCCAGGTTAGACACGGTCATCAGATTCTTCTGACTATGTGTGGAAACCCTGTCAAAAACAGCACAAGCACCCTAGTTAGCATCACCATGTGGAATTTAAAGTGCACTTATGAACAAATGTACTAGACGTGCAGTTTCTACTTGAGGAATCAGTGACATACACATGTAGATGTTTTATCAGAATATCCAGCATCTCTTTATTCTTGTCGGGGAGCTTGTGGGCGAGGGCATGAACAGCGCAGACCCTGTAGTTCTGGTCATCAGACTCTAGAGAGAGACAAAAACAAGCCAATTATTAAATAAGTCAGTCACACACGTAGATGATGAAGAGTTCAGAGAGCAAAGAACATGCTAGAACTCACTGACTGCCATGATGAAATCTTTGTGGAGTCTGTAAGTCATGAGGGGTTCTGCCAGACACCTGAAGGGAACAAAATGACTTCCTGTTTTTCCTTGATAACATTCCATTTTAATAAATGAATGCTTGCAGGGATTATTTATAAACCTGAGATAATTCTTCAGGCCACTGGTGATGGTCTTGTTATCCCAGGTGTCTGGGTCAAGGTCCATATCTGCAGGAGCTTTGGCCGCTGGAAGGGTCAAATGAATTTGTGTTAAATCGAATTTGGCTTCAAACACACACACATCTGGTAAAAGTTACTTCTAACAGACAAACTATTTTTTTACTATTTTTTAAGTCTTCATGTACATGCACTTCATGTCTATAAATTGATTTTTATAAGAAAAAAAGGTTATGTTCACTGTACCAAACACTGAGGTCATCAGTCGCTGGACTTTAGAGTTAACTCCACCTATTCTGTACAGACCCATTGTGTTAATGCCTAATGGAAAAAGAAAATTCTTATATTATTTTATATACATTATTCAATTTACAGCAATACAATGTGCAGACCTCCACCATTCATAAGATTTTTTGAAAAAGTCTAATGCTCAATATGTCCAATTCATTTATTTGATCAAAATACAACAAAAATCATTATTATTGCAAAAATATCACACACGCACCATATATATATATATATATATATATAATTATTACTTAAAAAACTAAAATTTTAATATAACTTATATTTAAGAAAAAAATTATTTATTCCACAATTACTCCAGTGATTGAAAGTACTATTCATTTGAAATATAACTATTTTTGTTACATTGTAAACGACTTACTGAAATTTTTGGTCAATTTAATTTGACCTTATTAATAGATTTCATATAAAAAATAAAATGTCTCATTGACCCTAAACATTTGACTGTTAATGTAACAAAAGCACATAAATGTACGAATTACTGCATGAAAATAGAATGTCAGACGCAGAGACTTACCTCTTGTTTCCACAAGCTTTATGCACTTCCTTACAAAATTAAAGCCTGCTTCATTTAGGAATGCTGTTGACACAGAGTGTGTTATAATTATAAAGTCAATTCAGGTGAATTATTTTTGTTCTTGCAAACTAACACAAATGAAACCATCTCACTGTAGATACACCTAAGACATGAAATGAAATAAATGTGAGGAATATACTTACTTTCCTCTTTCTTGCTCAAAAGTGCTGGAAGGGTGTAAATCTAGAAGAAATCAGCATGTGTTTATAACACACTAAAGACAAATGTCATTTAAAGCATATGAACAAACGCATTATCTCTTTACAGAAAATAAGTCATAGGGACGAATATACAATATACAATTTATAGTTTCACAATATGTAAACATACATGCACTAATAATCCTTTGTATATAAGAACTCACAAACTCGGCTAAATAATAACAGTGTAATGAGGGTCAAATGAGTTTAAGTCCATCAACTGACAGCACGAGAGTGAAAACAAAGAGTCATTAGCGAAGTGTAAATTCTCAGCTGTCATCTTTTTCCTGTCTATGTGTACACTATCCACTGTCTGGATTTCAAAGAGCCTGTGCAACAATAATCACATGCCTAAAAGGTGGATTTAAAGAAGTAAAAAAAAATTCTTGTGCAGTTAAATGATGTATATTAATCAAACCCGAGTCTCATTTAGGCTAGGCGGTTGCTCTTACCGGCTCTTTTCCATCCATGGCCTCCATCCACAGTCTTCTGTTGGATTCAGAGAGAGCCTGAAGGGTGATGATACCATGCCTGTGGCACACACTGATAAATGTTAACTCTCAACTACTAGTGTAACTTATCAGAATTAGGCATTTTGTTTTATATATTTATCTGTTTCTAACTAGGAGTTCTAAGCATCATGCTAACAAATAATGAAATGTTTCCAAAGCCTGCAAACCAAATCCATATGCTAGCGTAGCAGAAAGGAAACAGAGTTATGCAAGCAGTATTGTGCAGCAGTTTTTCCCTCGCTGCAATTTACCAACTCTGCCATGGCATAGGAAATCATTTTTAAATGAGCTGTGAGGTTGCAGACAGAATGAATGAAATTAGTTAAAGGGCCAGATACCACAAAATTAAACACACACACACACACCTTTCTTTCACTAGCTGTACTCAGAACCAGTAATACAGAGCTAGTTTGAATATGAATCCATGGCACAAGTAGTTCACTCAAAAATTAGCCTGGCTTCCGTGACTATTAAGCTCATAAGAGCGAAGTCTGGCCAAGCGTACTACCAGCCTTCTGGGAGGCGGGCTTAACCTGCGTCCATCTGATGCCGCTGTATACTACTGGACAAATCTACAATCAATCAGACCACTCATTCCGATGACGTATGCCTAGCGGCGGAACCGGAAGCCACCGTAACTTTGTCTTTACCTTAATTACTTCTGCTTCGTTTTCAAAGAAAAGCTGTCATGAAAATTTCTCATAACAGCTGCAACAGCAGAGTCGAATGATTGTTGCGTTATCGCGTTACACCCGCCTCAGTTGTGCCGGAGCTCGTTTCTCATTGGTTCCCACTTTTTTGGGAATCTAAAAATGCTCTAAAACGGCAGCTTGGCCAGACTAATTTTGCTCGCGAAATAAATGTAGCATCAAAGGAAGTATGGGCGGGCCCAGGCTACTCGAAAATTACATTGTGTTGAACATTTACTACCCCCTTCAAGCAGGACAGGTTTGGGAAGCACTGGTTTAGAACTGTTTAGGCGTGTTTTCGCTTGTAGTCCGTCTTTGCATATTTCTCTCCTGATTCAGATGAGATGACTTGATGTAGCATTTTAGCTGGAAACAACAGTTTAAAGTGAAAGTATCCTGATGAATTTCTTACAAAAACGGCTTTTTGCTTCAAAAGGAGTTAACTGATGGAGTCGTGTGGATTACTTGTGAATTATTTGACGTTTTATAATTGTGTAAACTCTCTTTCTGAGGGCACCCATTCACTGCAGAGGATCCGTGAGCAAGTGAGGTAATGCACAAACATATTAACAACATATTGGAAAGCCTCAGATGAGGAAATGTTTAGAAAGACTGATTCACTAGTTTAAAAAAGCGCTGTTATTTAATGAATATATTTACTTACTGAACGACATGTTTGAATCAAAATTAACGTTGTTTTTAAAGTGATGGAAAAAAAACGCAGTGTCATAAAAAGTTTTAGTATGTTCAGAGCACTGTTACATAGCAACAAGTATTTAGGGGAAGGGAGATTGGAAGAGATTTTATTATTATTAAAACAGAAGTGCAACATACCGATGGACTTTATAGAAACATTGCAGATAATTGAACACAAGCCCTTCACAGGGGTTACCTCTTCAGTTATGAGAGAAAAGAAGGAGAGGAAGGAAGGAGAGTGTTGAAAATGATAGACCGAAGAAAGACACAACATAAATCTCATCTCCTTCAGCTCTCAAATTTCTCTCAATGTCATGCCTGCCGTGTGAACACACCTTTCCACCACCTCAATGTCAAAGCAGAATCGCTTGTCAATAGAGTCAGTCCTCCGTCTGATGCAGGACTTCAGCTTAAACATCTCGGGAGGACTCATGATCAGTCCATTCTAGACAAGACAAAAGTGAGTAATGAGTAATTAAGCATTTACTAGCACTTCAGTACTGAACAATTTATACCTGTTTGCCTCCAGATTTGAATTCAGAGTTGCTCATCGTAAACATTTTGGTCCCTTTCTCATACGTGCAATAATGTCGACTCCACGTGCACCCCAAGGGTCCTTCAACAAAAAACAGGTTCTCATTAGTGCATGTGAAGAATTTAAATATATAACAGATCTGTTAAAAAAAAAAGAAAGAAATTAATGACACTAACAACTGGAGTATAAGCTGAAAATTCAGCTTTGCCTTCACACGAATAAATTCAAATGTAAATATATAGGAATTATTGATTTATTTTAAATTCTGATGATATTTCACAACATTACTGTTCATATGGCATTTTTAGTCATTGGTAAGCATAATGTCCAAAAAAAGTATTGTTTAAAAAAGTATTTTTTAAAACCCCCACATATCGCATCTCTGCCTTTTAGCTAAAATCAAGTGTAAAAAATATTAGTTGTGACCCGGACATGCTCAGGGGGATACTCACGCTTCTCCTGCACATAGAGGAAGCCCTCCATGGTCCACTGTCCTGGAGCTTTAAAGTCCTGCTCTGCAGACCTTATCCTTCTCATCAAATTCTCCACTTCCTGTCTTGTGCTTTCGAAATTATTTCTTGTCTTCAGAGGGAACATCAAAACAACAGTCTATTGATTCTAGAAGGACATTACTGAACATCAAAGTACAATTTCTTCCATATGCAGTAATAAATACTGGATCTTCTGTCTGATTCACACATTCAATGATTTTAAGACACATTCAGCACTACACAATGGCCTTTTTTATTGGCTCACTGTCACGACGTTATCTTAAAGCCCTTACATTCTGGAGGTTGAACTGTAGCTGCTGCTTATATGGCTCAAACTCATGCGCCAGTTCGTAACCCTCGTGGTAGAAGGTGAATAATCCCTGAAGGAAGGCCAGCAGCTGCAAGAAAGAGAGGTAGTTTGAACAGTTGAATAAAAGCAATAACACTCATAATCATGCAGTGTATATACAGAGGCTGATAGAGCTGCAGGATGTGGCTGTTATCATCATTTTCTTTCTGATAGGCATGTGCTCCAGAGAAACTACTCTGCTGATGTTACAAGATGTAATAGATTAAAAAGCAGTGTGGCAATTTATTCCCAGTAAGAGGAAACGGTCTTCGTATTTCTCATCTACCAGAACAAAAGTTGCATTCATAGTACTGCAGAAGTGGAAATAGGTGTGTCTTACCGGCTCAACAAACTCAAACTTTTTCCTTTCTTGCACTTCTTGGATTTTGAAAACATATTCCAGCGAGGCGTCATAGAAAATCTGTCTTTCCTTATTAATTTGGGTGTCTGCCTATAAAGCATAATCACAGCATTCAGTACAGGTAAAAGAAATCATCTGAAAATAATGTTTTATTCTGTGTGTTGTGGATATTTTATATCAGTAATTGAACATTCAAAGTTACCTCCTGCAAAAGTGACTCTTTCTTTCTTGAAGACAGGCTTAAGTGCTTCTCCAAAACTGTGTAATACTTCTCTGTCTCCTTGTCAAATTTCTTCTTCCCTTCCTTAAAAAAAAAAAAAAAAAAAAAGGTGACACGAGTTGGAATTTCCTGCACTGTAATTATGATGATAAATGCCTTTTGCAGAGATAAGATGTTATATAAAATGTTAGAGATATAAACAAACACCATATAAGAGTCTCATGAAAACAGTAGGAAAAACAGTAGGTTTAAATTTGTTTATTTTCATACGACAGGCCAAAAAGTTATCCTAAGATGTTATAACCAGTAGATGGCAGACTCACATTTGACTCTCCAGGAACCTAAATTCAACTTTACATTAAATATTCAGCTGAAAGCCTGGCCTACAGATTTCTGCCAAAGTTCAAATGGACATTTCTTTATTAAATACATATTCATTATAAAATAATAAATTATATACATCATATACATTATTTTTTACATATATATTTTCATATATTTAATCATTAATAAAAAATAAATAAATAAATAAATAAATATGTTTTTGATTTCTTTACTACAACTGAATCCAAAAATATCTGTTTAGTGTAGATTTCTGAAGAGCTTTTTGGATGCTGTTTAAAATAAATCCATTCCATACAATTTCACTGATTTAACCCAAAGTCAGACTAAAAAAAAAAAAGTTAAATAAGCAAAACATGTTGAGAAATTAAAGCACAATAAACATCTGCATCATGTATTTCTAACAGAGCAGCATTTTTAAGCAATAATTATGCTATGCTGAATTGAATAATTATGCTAAGCTGAATATGAGCTGAATTGTGTTAAGATGAACAACCATTTACTGTGGATAATTCGACAATCGAGTATGATCCAGCAAACACAGGGAACAGGAAACTAAATGAGTGACTCAACAACTGAACAGGAGTAGAGTGTCACTTTAGGACGTGTGGCGTACACACGCTTTCTTTAGTCACTGAGGTACCATCAGCGATGAGAATGATAGAGCTGATGATTCTGAGAACCCATCTAAACACAGTTAAAAACAACAAACAGAGCGAGTATTTTCAATACTTTGAAACATCCCATAGCTCTAAATGAGGCTGAGTACAGATGTTTACAGTAGAAATGCCCCCCACTTCCTGTGCCCGCACTGATAGCATTTACGTTGGACCAAGCACTTATACACTGCAGACCTCCAGCAATAAGAATCCAGTTGTTTTTTTGAGACTGCAACTAAAACCAGTTTGGAGCTGTTTGTTTTTCCTGTTTGACATCAGCCCAACCTTTCCCATGACCCTCTAATAGACACGCCGTCTAAACCACAGACTGGATTGCCAAACAACAAACTGAAGGAATCTCATTTGTGACATGCTTAGTCCGGTTTCTAGGCCCATCTGCTGGCTAGCAATGACATCACTCTCTTTAGGAATGTATGCTTTCTGTTTAAGGTTTTTAAAAGACACAAACAGAGCGTGCATGAAATAAACACTTCCAAAAGTATCATAGAAGAGGTAGCCAGGTTTTTTTTAAGTGGATCTGGTAACACTTTGCTTAAAGCCTTCATGTATAACAATTATAAAATGAGTTTTAATGCATTAACTATGTCTTGTAATGCACCTTAATTACAGTTAATACACTGTAACACTTATTAATTCATTGTTACACAACGCATTTTGGTAACACTTTAGAACAGTGACAAATTTCAATATTTACTAGTTGCTTATTAGCATGCATTTTACTAGCATATAGGCTGTTTAGTAGTACTTGTAAAGCACAAATTCTCCATGACTATATTCTACATCCCTAATCCTAGCCAATACATTTAACAACCTCCTTACTAACTACTAATAAGCAGCAAATTGTGAGTTTATAAAGGCAAAAGTCAGAGTTCATAGTTTATTAAAGGGGCCATACGGTGGTACATGCACTTTTACAAGCTGTTTTTGACGCAATGTGTGTTGGGAGTGTGTGTACACAACCACCCTACAATGATAAAGATCCACAAGTATTTTTATTAAATTAAAAGAAGAATAAGTTGCCCCTTCTGAAATCAAGCCATTCTTAAATGCATGTAGGTGTGGCATCACACAGACAGAGGCCACTCCCACAATAGTTGATTGACAGCAGCGTGTCACACAGACTGAACTGGTGTCTTACCTCAGACCCGCCCTGAGTGAGCCGTCATCAGACCGAGATGCAGAGACAAGCAAGACTCCTAAGAGATTGAGGTGTTTTGTTGTTGAATGTATTAATGAATATAGCAGTAGTCATTTACCCCCGACATCTGAGTTACCGAAGACGCGAAAGATTAACGTTATGTTTGGTTCTGAAGGAAAACGCCCCCCTTGATCAACCAGAATTATGCTCGCGAGAATCATTCATGATCCAGCCTCACCTACAGAAGCAGTCTTTTAATGACTTTTTTAATGCATATTAGCTTGTGGAAAATTACCTTTGTATGACCCCTTTAAAGGGTTAGTTCCCCCAAAAATGAACATTTTGTCATTAATTACTCGCTCTTGTGTCGTTCCAAACCCAAAAGACCTTTGTTCATCTTCGCAACACAAATTAAGATACTTCATATACAGCAAAACAACTGGCAATGATCCAGGTCGACTTACGTCTTTCACCAATTTTTAGGGAGTATCACTACATATGCGTACGCTTTCTTCTAAGCATGAACAGCTGCACATTACGTATCTTTATTTGTGTTCCGAAGATGAACAAAGGTTTTTTGGGTTTGGAAAGACACAAGGGTGAGTACAAGATTAATGGGTCAGTAAAGATATTTATAATGTCTTTATTCTGCCAATTAATTTCCTTTACTTATTTTCAATATCATTAATAATAATAAATGGTTCTTGAGCGGCAAATCAGCATATTATGACTTCTAAAGGATCATGTGACACTAAGGGCTTGAATAATGATGTTTAAAATTCAGTTCTGCCATACCAATATTACCAAGACTTTACCTACACTTTAAAATATGCATGTGAGACTTCTTTCAAAATAATTAAAACTCTTAAAAAATATACATTTTATTAATAAATATACTTAAATACCTATTTATCATTCAACTGTTTGTTCCAGTTCTTACAGAATATTTATATATCTCAAGCCAGGAATACATTGTGTGTGACAGTGTTTTGGTTTGGATGTGTGCACACATCTGCAGGAGGTTGAACAGCCGGACTGCCATTCCCTTTGGCCTCTATCATGTCTCAATGTCTAAGTTGAGCGAGTTCCTTCACAGCTCTCGTCTATGAGCACTGGGCCAAAACGCCCAAATAAGGCATCAAGAGTTTTGGCTCTGGATCCTTGAGCTCAACAGGCAGCGCTCCAGCTCTTCTAATACGACTGGAAGGGGTCACATTCACAGATCACTCATGCTCCGATGTAGCACAACAAGATTTCTAATCTCCTAGAAAGAGTAAAGCTTTAACTAGAGTCTGGTAATAAACGTGCCCTCTAGCACCACCGCTCAAAAGGCCATTTCATGTTGGTCAATGTGGCATTACAGTATCTGGCTATAATTTGACTGCGTTTGTCTTCAACAGGTGTTTGCAATTTCCCCCTTCCTGCAGGGTTTCACAGACCTATACTGGCCGTATTGGATCCTGTCACAGTGTAGGTAAAAATTACTTTCCGCTGACATCTAGTACATTAACTCACAATGGAGTTTAATAACTTACTTTGGCCGCTCCGATCTGCTCTTTGCGAAACTTCTCCAGTGGTGTGATCAAAACATCGTCAGCGTTCTGTATCTAAATAAAAGAAAAAGCACCAAAGATTTCAAATACTCAAGTATGAAAAATCAACGTTAACGAATCATCTATGAAAAACTTTTAATTATATTTAATAAAACATTACTTAATTAATCCTTGAGATAAACATTTGCCTTGTAACTTAACAGTTTTGAGATAGTCTAAAATAGCCATTCATTCTACCCATATTTGTTAGTATATGATTAAATATGAATAAAAAAAGAATTTTAGTAACCTAAATTAAAATAGTTTAAAATAGTAAAAAATAAAACCGTAATATAAATTAGTGCTGTCAAGTGATTCATTGTGATAAAAAAAAAAAAAAAACCCATTTATTTAAATTAAAGTTTTTGTTTATGTAATATGTGTGTGTACTGTGTATAAAATATATACACAGTAAACATAAATATATTACATAAACAGAAACTTTTATTTTGGACGCAATTAATGGTTTGACAGCACTAATATAAATATTATTAATAATATTAATAAAGGTTTTTTTAATATTTTGATTAAAACAAAGGACAAAATAAGAAACTAAGTACTTTTAAATACAGTTTCAAGTGTTAAAAATGCAGCCTGTAGCGTTAAAACAATGTGGTTCTCTTAATGTGTGAACTCATCGAAATCACAGTCTGTTAATAGTTAACAGGCGGCACAGTGCTTGTACGTATTCAAGGGAATTACATTTATTAACTGTAAAATAACTGCACTATAATTAGTACCATTTTCATGTAGGCACTCCGATTGGAAAAACACACAATTACATACACTAGTTCCTTTTATACACTTTCCCAGGCGCAGCACGGAGGACTTCATGTCTCGCTGGAGAATTGGACAAAATAAGTTCCACATGCTTGCCTTTGCTCAGCCGGCAGCAGCACTGACCGTCCATCTCTACAGACTCCATCCACCCACATCAACATTAATGGAATTTGCACTTGCAAATAACAGAAATGTACAGACTCCAAGCAAGTCCAGATGTATGCTATAGGCTTTGAAAGGATGTAAGTGACAACTTCATTTTTATGATATGAGTGCATTTCCTGTTCGGCTCTTGGTTCACAGCTAAGTCTTTCCCTATAGTGTAAACCAACAGCATATTTATACTAAATTTCAGTCCGGTTTGCTGCATATGTGTTATACATAAAAACGCTGAACTTTCATTTTAAATGTTTAAGCAAGTTAAACAAGCTTGCCTTACACAAACATCCATGACAAGCTTATAAGCACCAGACAGATGAGCTGCACATGGGACATATAAGAGCGGCCACAATAAAGAAAAGGGAAAAAATACATATTTTTAAAAAGGTCGTCTTTAAAATACATTTGGAAAGTTCTGGAAATGTTTATATAATTTTCAAATGAATAAATTAAATGTTTCATGTGGTGTAACCTTGAAGTAAGAGCAATAACATTTTCCTTGTACCTTGAAAATGTGATATCTCTATTATTCTCAAAAATTAATATTTTTCAAAATATACTTTTAAAATGTAAAATGCTTGTTTGTTTGATAGATAAATATCAAAAGTTATATAATATATAATACATAATATATTTTTTGGGGAGTTGCTCCACATGATATTTCAGAACCTTGTCTTGTCATAAACGGGTCATATGATCTACTATTTTCAGAAATTCACCCACAGTCAAAAGGGTCTGTAGGGGTCCCCTATATAATATATCTATATATATATATGATAGATATCACTAACCTGTTTTATGTCTCTACATGTTGGTTGCACAACATGACTTCAATTTGGCAGACAAAAGTTTAAAAATACTACTACTAATATTAATTAATTACACCAAAATTTTGGATGCGGTTAATTGTTTGACAGCACTAGCTTTGATGATACTGATGATGAACTTTGATGAAGTTGTATGAATTGCATTTTTAATGTATTTCTAAATAAATGAATCACAAAGTATCATGTCATTGACCCACTTGTTGAACTAAACTCAAGTCAACAAAGCAGTCATCTCATTAAAGCAAGTGGCCTTACAGCACATCAGATACAGCAGAGCGCTGCATGCAGACAGTCGCTATGTTTACTCGAGAGTTTCTCCCGTCAAAACTTCCCATGCCCCTTTTTAGCCAGAGAGGAAACTCACGTCTTACATCAGTCCGATCTATTATGTGGGAAAATGCCTCCCACTTAAAGCAGAGCATGCTGGCAGTGTGACTAAGATGAAAGTACCCCTGGATATGAGAGCGTCTACTAATCTGGCAGAACACAATGGCAGAAGCCCAATAAAACACTACTACAGTTGTGTTTACGTGATGATTCATCATTACGTGAGACACAGTCTCTAGACCTGGCCGTCTCGGCACAATGCTCCAGTAACACAGAGTACTTCCCATCAGCACCCCTGTGGGAGGGCAATGCATTTACTGGGAGTTATTCACCCTTTGGCTCTGTTATTGTATGTCTGTGAATGAAAAGGCCCTCGGGGACTTTCTCAGCTTGACGGAGGTGTTTGTCATCCTGAGAGGCCCAGCGCAGGAGCCTGAGACTGAAGCGTAACACGGCCACGGTCTGCAGGAAGTAAAGAAACTGTAGGAGGCTGCTGGGTAATTCTTCCCCTGAGGCTCTTCACACAGCTCCACTGACCCACTCTCCTTTCTCCAGTGAACAATGGATGCGACTGAAACTGCAGCGTGGATGCTTGCAGACTGGGGCTGTCTGAGCAGATGCAACATATTTCATATCCTCGTGCACAAATCAAGTGTTTCCAATAGTTTTTCCTTTGGGTACTGACACGTTTAATGTAATCCACTTTTATGGTCATTTCCTTTCCAACTCTATTGTAGAGTAAATAAAACCAACCAAGAACAAGAAAAAAAAAAACAAATTCAAAGAAGAATTGGGTTGTTGACGTCATTAAAGTTACTTCCTGGAAGATGATGTCATCAAAACGGAATGGATCGAATAAGACCGATCGTCAATTAAAATAATATTAACTATGAGGAAAAAAATCTGGAATTTCTCAAAATACCAGTCAGTTTTTTTTAAACGGAAAAGTAAAAAAAAATAACAGAAATTGGCAGCATCTGCTCAAACCAGTGGTGAATTTATTTAAAATTCAGCCATTTATGTTCACTTTATGTTGTGAAAAAAGAAAATCATCCATCTTTATGAAATATGATTGTATAGAGTATAAAGATGAATATATAGAGCAGGAATGACTCACTAATATGGGTTGAATGGAGCAAGGTCGGAAGCATTACTCAGGCCTCAGACTGAGAAAGGAAACAACGTTGTGATCTACAGGCTGGAAAAGCAATCATCTGAAGGTACGAGCCAATAACACAAAGTGTCATGAGAGGATGACCTCAGGTTTGACCTCAGCGTTTTTATTAGACATCCAGACACAAGCCCAGAAGTAACAATAGAGATGTTTGTCTCTGTTACAATAGAGGCTGCTGTCTTATAGTCTTACACCATCACAGCTAATAACCGAAGTTCTGTGTTTACAAGACTTCAGTTTAGATTTGGCCAGAAGTTGTTCTGCTCTATAAAATGACGACTAATAAAAAAATCAAAAAAATTTGTCCAAAGGAAAAAATGAGAAATTTTAGAGGCATTGCAGTAAAGATGTTTACACTTTTAAAAGATTTCTAATTCAAATAAATGTTGCACCGTTTACACAACAATATTAAGAAGCACAAGTGTTAAAGGAACAGTTCACCCACAAATGAAAACACAACGCAAGATATACTGAAAAAAGTTTGTAACCAGGCTGTTTTGGTCATCACTGACTTCCATAGTAGGAAAAAAAATAACAATACAAAACTTTTTCTTGGTTACAAATTTTCTTCTATATGGTAATTCAGAAATGCACAGAAAAGTGTCTTATGAATCCCAAACAAAGCCGAATGTTTGTTAACATGTGGCTAGGGTCAGCAGTAAAGCACAGAGCAGCATTGTTTTCCTGGTGAGGTCTTTCGCTGCAGTACTATGACTAATGATCCAGCAGCTGCAGCAGTGAATGGCAGTAATATTCCTGGCAACACGCTGCCTCCTGCATAATGCCCATAAAAGCACCTATTAGCGGCTGCAGCTGATGGCAATGAAGATGCTATGCTGTTGGCATTGATGTTGCCAGTGATATTTAGGAGAAACAGCAGGAGTGATATTTCACCATCATCTGCTGATCTATGTCGTTTCCCTTACCTCCTTGAAGAGTCATGACCTACGGAAAGCATCTTCAGTATCTGTTTCTCGTAACACTCAGACTTGACTGTGGAAGCTCACAAAAGCTCTCCCTCAAAATAGCATACACTTACTGTATGGTCCTAAACCACCAGGCTAGACGTGTGCTATGAAACTTTAATTATGTGTGAACAATACCACATGAAAGGAACAATAAAGAGACAACTACTAGAAAGCAAACGATCACTATGGCTACTTCATTTATGAGGTTTGCAGAACTTCTGAAGTAGACCACATCATGTGGTGTGTTTATGGCATCACTGAGATTTTAAACTTGCTTAACTTGAAGGGGTAGCCCATTTAAAAATTGACTGATCAATTGAAAGGCTGATTTATTAAAAATACACTTCCATTTTTGAAAGAAATTAAGTATTTGGTATAGCAAATAATCAAAAGTGAAAGTAAAGACATGTATAATGTTACAAAAGATCATATCTCAAATCTCCTTTTCGAGGGCTAATTTCCTCAGCATAGCTGCTAAAAAAATTGTTTAGCTTTGCCTTAACAGGAATACATAACATATTCAAACAGAAAGGTTACTTTAAATTGTAATAAAAATTTGCAATGTTTCTGTTTTTACTGCATTTTTTATCAAATACAACCTTCGGAGGCATAATTGAATTATATATGGATTGGATTCTTTTTGGAAACAAAAAAACAAAGCAACTTACTAGTCTCCGTCTTTCCTCCTCCACTGTGTTCAGCAGCTGGGAGAATTCCTTAAATGACTGGGCTGTGATAAGAAAGAAAGAATTTCAATCATGAATAATTATCTCTGGAACTGTAATTACTCTATCAGCACATCTGATATTGGCCTTTGAACCTTTGGTATAAAGGAAATACAGTGCCCTCTACTAATATTGACACCCTTGGTAAATGTGAGCAAAGGTGGCTGTGTTTATCCTTTTGATCTTTCATTCAAAACATTTACTAAATTCTAACCTTTCATTGAATTAAAACTATTGAAATGGGGAGAAAATCTCATTGTGAAATAAATGTTTTTCTCCAATACATGTTGGCCACAATTATTGACACCCAATTATTGCTACGTCCTTTTTCTAAGATAACAGCTCTGAGTTTTCTCCTGTAATGCCTGAAGAGTTTAGAGAACACCTGATAAGAGAAAAGAGATCAGTGACTAATTCTTGTGTTTATTTTGATGTTTGTGTTTGGATTATTGTCCCAGTGGAAGATCCAACTATGGCCCATTGAAAGATTTCTAACAGAGTCAGTGAATTATTGATTTGTTATCTGTTGGTATTTGATAGAATCCATGACGCCATGTGTCTAAACAAGATGTCCAGGACCTCCAGCAGATATATAGACCCACAACATCAAAAACACAGCAGTATACTTCATTGTACACATGGAGTACTTTTTATCCCTGTGTTCAGCAAACCCATCTCGAGTGTTTGCTGCTAAAAAAAAATATTATTTATTTGTCATTTTGTTGATGATTAAGGGATTTTGGGCTTTGTTTTCCCTCCTATATATTTCTGTGAAACAGGAAGCCAGGGCTGGATATTTTTATGTTCATGGAGTGCTCAAAATTGTGAATATAAATGGGAATATACATCAGAGATATTTTACTCATAAAAAAATTCTAGGGTTGCCAATTGTGGCTCACATGTATTGGAGAAAAACATTTATTTCACAATGAGATTTTCTCCCCATTTCAATTGTTTTAATTCAATGAAAGGTTAGAATTTTTGTTTTTAATGGAAAGATCAAAAGGATAAACAATGCAGATTTATTTTCACAGCCACCTTTGCTCAGATTTACCAAGGGTGCCAATATTAGTGGAGGGCACAGTAAATAAAACCTGCATACAATATTACCTACACAAACACAAAATACCATGACCACCTAACAACTGATCAACGCACAAAGAGGTATTCAAGAAACGGCAGACCACATGTTCAAGATGTAGAAATGTGAGAGTAACATAAAACATGTTTCCTGTATGAGCTCTGTATGTGTGCATCACGTCAGTCAGAGGAAAAAATGAAGAAAATAATTTCAAAGGCTGAATTTTATGTTTTGCAGTGATGCATTACATTTCTGACAGCGTGATTGTTAATGTTAGTTCCTGAATATAACTTCTAGCAATGTTTACAGAACATGATACTTAAAATATAATCCAGATGCAGGCTAAAACCAGCACCTGAGAAATGGGAGAAAACAACTGGGATCTAAAATAAACTACTGTTGATATTATGTCATGCTACTAAAAATCACACGATGTTGCGATTCTGAGATTGTTGCTTTGGCCACATCACTTCCTGTCCTGGGATATACAGCATTTTTCTGTTTTGTGATAAGCGGGGTCCCACCTCTCTGTCCCCTTCATCATTCTCTGGGGATTTTAACTCCTTCAGATAACCAATTAGGAACTCAGATAAAAACTACTTTCAACTTTCTATTAGAAGCACAGACTTACAGAAAAACACACCCTCGGTCATTTCAAAATCATGTTACAGCAAGACAAATCTGCTTTGACGCGTATCAAGAGAACCACAAACCCACAGAGATGCACTTAAAAGGATATGCCAAGCATGCAGGAAACAATACTTATCCAGTTGAGATATTCATATCACATACAAAGAACTGGCATAAGGACTTATCGCAAACTGCAAACTGTTCAAAAGTTTTTTGAAAGAAGTCTGCAACGCTCACCAAAGTTGCATTTATTTGACAAATTAGTTAGGAAGACATTTACAGTACTATCTCAAACTTTTAAAAGGTAGCCTGTGGCTAGTATTAAGTACTATTAATATTAGTACTTAAAGCCAGAGCAACTATAACCAGTATCACCAAACTCTATTAAATGAAAGATTTGTATATTTTAAGGCCAAAAAGGGGTACATTTTGACATTAAACACTAAGCTGTAAATTATCAAAGTCCCTCAAGCCTAAATATCTAAAACTGTTATGACCAATAAGGACAGCCAGGGCAAGAAAACAACATTCTCACTCCTTGCAGATGGTTGTTTGGGTTCATGGTATTCTAAATGCCAGGCAGCAATTGTCTCAGTCTGATAAAGAACCATCACTGTTGTGTTTGACACTATGGAGCTGTAATGCTACAGTAATGTGCATTTTCTCAGCTAAATGTTAGTGGGTGACTTAGGACGACAGCTGCAAATAAAAACCTCATGCAGGCATGAACACTTTGCAGACTGTTTCACAGTTCATTGTTTACAGCTTAAAGGGATAGTTCTCCCAACAAATGAATATTCTGCCATTATTTACACACTCCCACGTCATTTCAAACCTGCATGACTTTCTTCTGTGAGACAAAGGGGTTATTTATAGCTGAATGACAAAGAAATTAATTTTATGCACACAATAAATGCTAATTTGAGCTACCAACCTAAATTCTCAGCAAGATTTTTAGAATAAAAATAAAATTTAGTATGTTTATCATACAAAGTTTGAAGGTTTTAAAAACCTTACAGACTTTTCCCCTTTTTTTGGGACTCCTTGTCCCCATCCTATTTTGTATATGAATGAAAGCAGCTTTGATATGCATAAAGAAAGAGTACTGGTTCAGAAACACATTAAGGTAACTAAAGGATAACATAATTTAATTTTTTCTTTGAATAAAAAAAAAATGTATAATTGATTAAATTCATGTTTATTCAAACAATTTTCATCTTGATCATTTGCCAACTACTTACCAATGTTAATCTCATCATCTGTCTCTGCATCTCCGATGCATTCAAACTGGAAATCCTGTAGTGACTGGGAAAACTTCTGCACAGCTGCAGATAGATCTGTCAAAGAGAAAACAAATAGCTTCCTTAATAATTTCAGCATATTAACTTTTTTTACTAGTATATTAACCGAGTTTTCAGTTATTAATATATTACGTAAGCTGTGATTTGCTAAGACTAAAATGAAGGCGATAACATCACAAATACTTCAATAGTCAAAGCATTAATGATGTAGGTCTTTTCTGGAAGAGTACAAAGGCCCGAATGAGCCTTCTGCCAGAATGCATTGTGGCTGGGGATAAAGGAGAAAGCTGTGAAAGAGAATAATGTTGAAAATAACAAGAAATAGTCAAAGCTGATTGGACCTAAATGTTCAAAGACTAGTGCAAAGCAAATATATCTAGAGAAAGGCAGGAGGAGCCATGCTGGTGAAGTGGCTGATAACAGTATATCTAACTTTAGCAAAGACTTGTCTCCTGTCTGATATCACATCAGATACTAGATAATTCAACAAGCATTATATGACGGCATACACCAACCCTGTACATGCTCACTTCTTCAACCTGTGTGATATTAAGAGTGGTTAATCATTTGCTTTTTGAGATTAAATTAAAAGAGGGGGCAAAAGGTAAATTTTTTCTTAATATGTCTTAATAATTAATGTATTACAAATTATTATAAATATTTAGATCTGAGCTTTCTTGTTTATAAACCTCCATAAATCACAGATTATCTTACTTTGAAAAAGGCACACGACATGTAACTTACTTTTAAGCGCACTAATAAGCATGTTTCCATCTTTGATTAGTTCCTTGATGAATTTATTAGTACGATCCAGCTCAATTTCGTGGCATTTGAGTCGTTCTCTGAAGTCAGGACTGTCCAGAAAAGAATCGCTGAATTCCAGCGCCGGGAGCCCCATTGTAAAAGTGCGGATGAATGAACAGCTCAACAAAACCTGAAGAACAGCTTTAATCCTCGGGAAAAGTAGATTTCTTAATAGAGTAACTTTCCACGCTTACGACTCCCGAAACTCCTTCTCCCGAAACCCCACTTCCGGCATTTTGTTTCCCTGCTCAATCACTGAAAGACTCAGCAGAGCGAGAGAGCGAGTGTAGCGGTGACTCCTACTGGTCTGATCCCGCTCACCTACAGGACAACATCAGGACGCGATTAGCGGCTGTGCCGTGCTTGCTATGTAGACTACTACTCCCTCCTGAGGTGACTCTACGTCTCTGTGTACAAATATAGGATTTTCAGTACTAAAGATGTAGCATGCTTGGTTTTATTTGGATAGTCATTAAGTAATCTTAATTCAGCGTATTTTCTTGTTTAATTTGAATAAAACATTGAACTACATGGTATAAAACTGGAAATTTCATTACCAGAAAGGGCTCACAAAGAGGATTTATTTTGTTACTTTTGTTGACATAGAGTCAAAAGATTTTACTGAGGGAATTCTCATTTTGTCATTCCATATTGCAGAAAATACTAGAATAGACAAAAAAACAATACATTCTGACAGTTTTGGGGGGGAATAAAATGTTGTATGTTATTGAGCAAATTATATATGAATAAATCCCCCTGTAAAAACCTTTAGGATATAGAGAGGAATTAAAATATATAGTGTAATTACTACTGAAGTGAAGACAATGTATATGGTTCAGTGTAGGAGAAAAAAAGCATTATATATATATATATATATATATATATTTACACACACACAGGGTGGGCCATTTATATGGATATACCTTAATAAAATGAGAATGGTTGGTGATATTAACTTCCTGTTTGTGGCACATTAGTATGGTTATAGTGCTTGGTTTTAACGTAACTTTATTCTTTCATGAGTTATTTACAAGTTTCTCTTTGTTTACAGCCATTGACATGTTGCAGAGGTTAACACGTGAGGAGCGGATAGACATTGTGTTGATGTCTGGTGAACGCAGTAATCGGGTCATTGCAGCAGATTTCAACGCAAAACACCCTACGAGACCACCCATCTCCCATGATACAGTTAGCAAACTGCTTGCTAAGTTTCGTGAAACTGGTTCAGTGTTGGATTTGCCAAAATGTGGACGCATGAAAACTGTCACTTATGAAGAAACATCAGTGGCTGTCCTAGCTTTATTGAGCAAGAGCCCACAGCGTAGCACTCGACGTATGTCACTGGAGAGTGGCATTAGTCGAACATCCCTTCAGCGGATATTAGCTACTCACAAATGGCACCCGTACAAACTCCAGCTACCGCAGCATCTCAACGAGGATGACCCAGATCGGCGCACTGAATTTGCTGAATGGGCAAAACAAAAATTGGAACAGGACCCTCAGTTTACGCAGAAGATTTTGTTCAGTGATGAGGCAAACTTTTAACAAACAAAAACACCGCTATTGGTCTGACACTAACCCACATTGGATAGATCCTTCCAAGACTGTATGGTATGGTGTGGTATATGGGGTACAAAGATAGTGGGGCCATTCTTCATCAATGGAAACCTCAAGGCCACTGGATATTTGAAATTGCTGCATGATGATGTGTTTCCCTCTTTATGCACTGAAGCTGGCACGTTCCCTGAGTACCTCACGAAACTTAGCAAGCAGTTTGCTTACCATTCCCATTGTATTAAGGTGTATCCATATAAATGGCCCACCCTGTACAATGGCCCATACTGTATATATATATTACATAAACACTGTATAAACACTTAACGGTGTCTTTCGAATGTTTTCTTTCCACTGGTCTGAATTATGAAAAACCAAAAAACCCAAAACCTCAAATTTGACAGTTGCATAAAAAAAACTGGTTTTTTGCCTGCAGTGTCTCCCCTTAATTTCTAATAACATTAATAATTCATTATAATTTGCCAGAAAATGTGGTTATTACAGTGCATTTTTATGCTGTTTTATATGCTAGCCTACTATAAATTACAAATGCATTGCACAACAAACCACACGTGCATTTCGCTGTAGAATTTCATGACGGTTAACCTGTGATAAAAAGTTATATTAGTTTACGGCATCAATTAAAATTTAATTTTACTCGTTTCTGAGCCTGCCTTGCTATGGCCATAGATGCTGAGATGCTCTAAAGAGGACAAGCAGTTTGTAAAAAGGATGTTCCCGACCCTTCGGATAAAAAGGAAACTACATTAGAAACATGTACAATGTACATAAACCTATTTATAAAAAATATGGAAAGGCTAAGGATGGAGAAGAACACCAAAAGTGTTTGTGTTCAGATAACAAAAGGGTTTCTTACGCTGTGTGTTTGTGAACCCCGTCCCGTAAACCAAAAGGAAAGACTGCCATCTGGTGTTCCACTGATGAAACAATAAAAAAGGTTTAAACTCTTTCTACCAACCTGTCCTGTCTTCTGTTTGTCCTTTGTAGGTAGTGAAGATTTTTAATTCTAGTAAGAGAGACAAAAGTAGATTTTTTGTTTGACGATGATTGTTATGTGTTTGCTAAAATTTCCTCAGTACCTTCAAGTCATGTAACTTGCTACTGACAGCTGAGGCAACTATTTTTAACATGACCCACAATCCTGTTCTTTAGAAAGGACTCTTGGTACAAGCCAGGGACGTCTTGGGACATGGTTCACATGGTTTAGGTAAGTTGTTCAGTAACTGTTTAGGTTCTGCTGTCAGTGCTGTCTGCAGCTGCTTGCCCTTACAGCAAGGTCTTACAAAACCAGGTACTTTTATAAAGAAAATCTATGTTTTAGCACAATGTAATATGTAAATGCATATAGATTGTTATAACTGATCAGTAATTTAATGAATAAGATACTACCTTTTTTCCAGAAGCTGCTGTTGCACACTGACACTGCTTCAGATAATAATGGTATGTTCATTTAATTTTTTCATTATTAAAATATTAGAATAGAATTTAGTAGAATTATATTTTGAAGCACTGGGGTGTAATAAAAACTACAATGCAATTATTATTTTTTTTTTTAACGTCTTCTAAAGCAGATCGATGGGATGTAACAAAATATTTCTATTTTTAAAATTGCAACTCAAATCACTGACTTCTGGCAATGGCTGTATGCATGTTTGTGACAGGGAGGTCGAGTTCCAGCTTTGTGGATCACCTCTGACTTGACGTAAGCCGCATTCGTAGCGTAAGCACAGAAGAGAATAGATGAATGAGGATAGAGCAATACTAAACAACAGTAACAAATGAAAAGTTAAAAAGGGAGTAGTTGATAAAGTCAAAGTCATGCTGGACTTAATTTGCCATCAGCCACTGCACCTTCTTACCACCATTTGCCTTGTACTCACATGGACTCAACTCCCCATCATGCACCACTCACTCACACCTGTCTGCCATTTGCAATCACAGTCACAGCTGCTGTTCATTACCACGCCCACACACTCATTAGCAGTAGCATAAAAGCTAGGTTCACCAGTCAGATAACCGTGAGGTCTATCAGTTCTGAGCGTTATTTTCCCTGTTTGTTTTTCGTGTTTTGACTTTGGACTGTTTTCCCTGGATTGTTTGATTGTTCTCTGCCTGCCTCAATCTTTTGCCTGTGTACCCCCGACTGCGATTCTGTCTTGCCTCCGTGGTTCTGTTTGCTAGTTATTTCACCTTGTCTGTGTATCCTGAAATGAAGCTTGCACATGGATCAGCACGCCTCCGCTCACCTCTTTACACATAAATCAAGTTAGAGGTTATGATTAATAAAAAAAAACATCTGAAAGAAGAAAGTCATAAGCACTTAGGATGGCTTGAGTGCAATTAAATGATGGGGTTATTTATATTCCTGGGTGAACTATTCCTCTCTGCAGGACACCGGCCCCCCAGGAACAAGTTTGTTGACCCCTGCTATAAGACTTCTATGCTAGTATTTTTAAAATTCTTATATGGAACTAGTACAAGTTGATTTGTTGTGCTTGTCTACCGTGTTTCTTCACAGAGCCACTATAGGAGATATGGTCCGAGGCTGCACAGACATTGTGACACTTGTTTCAATCGCCGCTGCAAAGCCTCCATAGAAGTGTCCGTGTCATGCATGGTCATCAACTGCCGCTTGCTTTGTGGGGCTTCCTTCCACATGTGTAAAGAGGATGAGCACTCTCTGTTGTGTCCCAATGAGAAGGTGCCTTGTCTTAACTCTCACTATGGCTGCCCTTTCACTATGTGTCGCTCTCAGCTGGCCAAACACCTTGAGGTATGTCCCGCGAGCATCGTCTGCTGCTCGATGGAGTGGAACCGTTGGCCGCTTGAAAACCCAGATGCCCCCTTGTATACGAACTTACTGAAAGAGCTCCACGAACAAGAGTCATTAGACCTTTCCATGGCACTGAGAGACCAGAAACATCTATGCGCCCGGTTGAAGATGAGGAAATGCTTTCCTGAGTTAATGGAAGAACAAGAAGAGGAGCCTCCCACAGTGGAGGAGTATGACGATGAGGAGGATGCAGTAGGAAAAGAGACTGTGTGTAACGGGATGCATGTCAATGGACATGGAGGTCCAGGAGAAGGCTTGGTGAATGGACCATCTAAAACTTGTGAGAAAGCTCTGATAGAAGATGTGGGCCTCAATGGTCCTGTTGACAAGGACAAGTACAATCGTTTTGAAAAGATGTTTAGCATGGAACTGGGTGGCTGCAGGCAGGCAGAGGCGAAGTCGTTGAAAACAGAAGAACAGAATAGAAAAAAGACATGTTCTAAAGATTCTTCAAAGCCACAAGGAGCTTCTGTAGAGCCAGAGAAAAAGGAAGCAAATGTGGATATCACCAAAACTGGACTAGCACCTTGGCAAGATGGTGTGCTGGAGAGACTTGGAAAGGAAGTGAAACCCAGAGAATTCAACATGTACTTAGTGCATCATGGGCGTATGTTGATCTCCTTTGGACAGATGGATGCTTGCACGCCCAGAGAGAGAGATTTTGTTTATGGGAATTTGGAGCCAATACCAGTCCAGACTTTATATTCCTACAAGGTTCCCAGTAGTTACACACAAAAGCGCATTCAATTTAGAGAATTCAATACGAGAGTAATGACCGAGCACAAGTGTGTTGGCACATCTGACCTGGATTTATCTGAGAAAGATGGTGGGGAGATGGATGATGAGATGTTTTCCACCCTACTTTGTTATGCAGAGATTGAGGTAAGGGGTCACAAAATAAGCGAAAAAGTACCAACAGATGGACTTTATGTCGATATTGCAACACAAACATATAATTTTCCCACAGCTCCCTTCAAATCCAATGCAACTCTGACTGAAATTACAACTGGCAAAGATTTGAAACTTCACGTTGATCTTGATACGGAAGCCGTTACCCTCAGACACAACAAATCAACCTCAGCTTTCACGTTCATGTGTGGCCATTTCTTTAGGCGGGATGAGTATGCCTCGCACTTTAAGAATGTGCATTTGGATATCCAGACCTCTTTGAGTGGCTGGTTCGAGCAGAGATGTCCTCTGGCCTACCTCGGTTGCACCTTCAGTCAGAGAAGATTACAGCCCTCCACACACCGGGCCAAAGTCTCCTACAACCAGGACATCAGTATTTTCACCCTCACACCTGAGGTTCCTGCCTCTCTTATGAGAGATTTGCAGACTGTTCCAATAAAAGGGTATATCAAATATGAATATTCACTCAGTAACCTTCCCTTCGAGGTGCTTTGCCAGATCGCTAGTTACCTGGATAGTTTCACCCTGTCCCAGCTAGCATTAGTCTCCCGATTGTTCAGGGATATATGTGCCACTCTTTTGCACGAGAGAGGAATGGTGGGCTTTAAGTGGCGTAAGAAGTCATACTCTCATGGAGGAACCCGCTGGAAACCTACCATAGTAAGAAATCACAGTATTTGTCAGCAAATATGTTTTTTTTTTATAATATATAGTTATAGCAATTAATTAAACCAAGCAACCATTTGTTTAAAATGTATTGCTATGATGTTTCTGCAAAGTATCTAACCATTTCAAATTGCATGCATTGATTTTAATTATATTATTTCCTTTATATTTCTCTTTCTCAGGTCTGGGAGTTCAGTACTCTTTTTAGTAAAGTTGGAAACTGGTGCATCGACGACACACCATCAATGGCTGAGCACCTCAAATGCTGTCCATTCTACCAAACTGAACTGAAAACTGAGCCTTTTGCCCTGGCCAGTTTGTTTGACAACGAAGGAAAGGAGAGACACAGTTTGGTTTCTTTGTTTAAGAGACACAAATAATACTGTAACTTTTATTTAGAATTTTTGGTAGTTGAAGTGAGTCAAGCGTCTACTAGTGTAAATTATTCTATTTATATTATGATAATATTTACTAAGTTAAATTAATATTCTACTAATATACGTTTATTTACAAATTATAGCAACTGGAGTGTAAACATTTATTTAAACATGTGTTAAAAAGAGGTTGTTGGGTTTTTTTTTCAGTCATTTCCACTTTATCAATGGCACAAAATTACTAATTTCCCTAGAATGCAAAATCTTATTTATGGTTATTTTGAAGATGTTCAGATATTAAGTACTTTTTGTGTGTTTGATTTCCAACTTAATTTAGCCTTTTACTCTCTCTCTGTAAAAGTAAAACAATAAAACTTTAAGTTCAACTTACTGTAAAGCGGTTTCTTCACTTTACTTTTAAAATGTGTTTATTAACTTAATTTTAGATTTCCACAGCTCGTTTCAAGTTTTTGTTTAAACATGCATGCCTGAATGGACATAATAAAACTATAAAGTAAAATGTATTTTTTTTGTGTGCACTATATGCACAATAATTGTATGATTACAAAATCACTGTTCAATAAATAAGCCTAATAAAACAAATATACATAAGTAATACTGAAAATGTTTAAAACATCACATGTACTGGAAACAATTATTGCATTCAATCAGCCAAATGCAGCACATCTGGGAGAAAAAAAAACATGTCATCTTTAATCTTGAAAACACCGGGTACCTAAAGCAGCTATGGTTACAGAACATGTAACTTGACTCTTGTATGCCAAAACCCTAGTCACACTCCCAGTATATGAACGTGTCTATTTTTAACTAGTGGTCAGACACAGATATAGTCTCACTCGAGCTCTTAGTGACTAAGCTGAACACAAACGTGGAGCTCACAGTAAAAACATTATGGTAGGTCAACTTTTCTTTACTTTTTAGCGTCTGCCAGCCAACTGCAAAATCTAAACATGTCAGTCTAAACATGTGCATTGTATCTGCAAGAAGCATTTAGGTTTTTAGCATTAGCTTAGGGTCTTTGATATTTCTGCAATACATTTATGCATGTGCATATTATATATGAACAGCATATGTATTAATTCTATCATGCTTCATTCTTCTAGATCTGAGATTTGACTAGGATGTCATGTAACATCTACTTGTTGTTATGATAAGCCACATTAGAAAGTTTCTGTCCATTCCAGAACACTGTAAACACTTTGCATTTCTTCACAGGGTAGACAAAAAACCCAAACATCCAAGCTTCATCGACACTGTGAGAGCTGCCACAGTCGGCGCTGCAAGACCCCGATTGAGATCTCAGTGTCATGTGCGATCATGAGCTGCCGTTTGCTGTGCGGAGCTGTGTTTCACCTGTGCAAGGAAGAAGAACACATGCTCTTGTGCCCCAATGAAAGAGTGCCTTGTCTCAATGTTGAATATGGCTGCATGTTCACCATGTGCCGCTCAAACCTGGCTAAGCATTTGACAGTGTGTCCCGCCAGCGTTGTCTCCTGCTCAATGGAGTGGAACCGCTGGCCTATCGAAGAGTCAGAGACCCCTGAATTTTACGAGAACATTTTGAAGGAGAACTACACTCAGGAACCTCTGGATCTATCGATGGCTCTGAGGGACCAGCACCATCTGTTTCATTCTCTCAAAATGAAGATTCTCTTTCCTGAGCTTATTGAAAATGTGGCTCAGGAGCCTTCGGTTGTGGTCCCAGAGGGGGCAGTGGGAGGGGTACAGCTGTCGAATGGAGATGAAGCATTTGGGTCTTCAAGTGCAGAAACTAAAGAAGGTGAGCTGACTCAGGAGGAACTAGAGGAATTGGCGAGGAACCCTCATGTGGCCAATCTCGAAAGCTATAATATTTGGGAAAAAATGTTCAGCATGGAGTTGAGCGGCTGCAAGCATACAGTAAAATTTTTGGAGCAAAATCCTGAAACCTCTCACAAAGGAATAAAGCCACAGGACAACCCGAGCATGTTGGAAGTCTTACAAGAAGAGCTGCCAATGGAGATCGAAAGTCTTGACGCCCCTACTGACATCCCTCAATACAACTTCATGGATGAAGACAAATTCCTCATCGCCACATCCCTGTTTGCATGTGACACAAGACCCAAGAAGAAACTCATCTATGAACATTTGGAGCCCATTAAGATTAAAACAGTCCGTACTTTCAAAATCCCAACCAGCTTTAAAGCCAAACAAAGTCGCATTCGAAACCCGTCGCATAACAAGAAGGTGAACGCAAGCGTAGACACATCTGACCTAGGTGTTGAAATCAATGACATGCCAAAATGGGATGAAGTTCAAGCTACTCTTTTGTGCTCTTTGGAGAGGGAACTACGGGGGCATCTCATAGCAGAATCCGTGTCCACAGATGCTCTTCTTCTGGACGTTGGAACACAGACTTACGATTTCTACTCAGCACCTTTTAAAGCAGAGGCTTCGCTTGCTGACATAACTGCTGACCAGGCTTTGAAACTCCACGTCCATGTTCAGGCTGAGAGCGTCACCAGAAGACACAACAAATCCAGCTCTGCATTTACATACCTCTGCAACCACATATTCAGAAGGGATGAGTTTCCTTCACACTACAAGAACGTTCACTCCGACATCCAGAGCTGCGTCAGTGGATGGTTTGAACAGCGATGCCCTCTCTCCTATCTTGGCTGCACCTTTATTCAGAGAAGGTTTCAACCCAGCTCTCACAGAGCGATTGTTTTCTATGACAAGGAGCTCAGCACTTTCTGCCTCCGACCAGAGGTCCCAGATAAACTGTACGAAGGTATACAACAGGTGAATGTGGAAAGAAAACGCGCACGCAATACAGATGCTCTGAGCAGGCTGCCTTTTGAGGTTCTAGTCCATGTTGCTGAATTTCTTGACAGCTTCACCCTGTCCCAGCTGGCTCTGGTTTCTCGTCTAATGAGGGAGGTATGCAGGATCTTGCTTCATGATAGAGGGATGGTCTCACTGAAGTGGGAGAAGAAGGTCTACTCTCATGGTGGATGGTGCTGGAGAGCCAAAAAGAAGGTGAGTTTCTACTGTAATTAAAATACTGAATTAACCACAATTAGCCATTTGTGGAGAAATGCAATTTGAAAACGCAGAGACTTGTTCAGAGCATAAATCACAAAATGTGCTTCTCAATCGTAGACTCAGATTGATGGAGCAGTTCTCTTAATTTGTGTATATGCATGAACATTTCAAATAAGAAGTATCTGACTTGCACTAATTAACTTTCAAATCGTCATCAGGTTTGGCAGTTTAGTAACCTGTTTTCCACTGTGGACAGCTGGTGCTTTGACAAAATGCCTCCGATTTCTGAACATCTAAAGGTTTGTCCATACTACCAGAGGGAAGATAAGACAGCACCTGTTGCTTTAACAGGTGTTTATGAGTGCCATGAGAAGGAAGCACACAGGAATCAGAGTCTAGTCTCCTTGTTCATGAAAAACAAGTAGCATTTGTATTATAAGAGACATTCAAATTAAATGTTTTTATGTGACATATACACACAAACCCACAAAATCAGTCATTATTAAATTATGTTATTTTGTTCAAAATTGTATTTTGTCATGTGCGAAAATAAACAAATGAACCACAATTTTTCCGTTTTGGCATGGAATTATTATTATTTGTGTATGTGTGTGTTTGTGTTAAAATTATACCCTGTCATTTCACTCAAATATGAAAATTCAATCATCATTTACTTCACCTTCACGTCTTTCCAGACCCACATTGCTTATTTTCTTCTGTAGCTCACAAAAGATATTTTGAAGAACGTTACACTACCATCAACTTTGGATAGACAAAAAAAAGGTTAAATAAAAATCTAATTGTTTATCATGTGGTAATTGTTGACGTGTAGTTAAAAGAGTTAAGTGAAGGCTGTGACAGTAAAGTGGTAGTTTAAAGAATTAAAACACAGAAAATGTGTTGATGGAGAAAGGGGAAGGAAAAATGCATGTGTTGGCAATTTCAAAAGATGTTTAATAAAGTTCAAATTTTGGAGAAATGAAACAATTACACAGCGGCACCCTTTTGTTTTTTTAACACCATTTTACCGCTCACAATCAGCAAAAGAAGTGTAATATTTACAGCGGGACACTGGTAAGGCTGAATTTTCTAACTGCTAAGGAATTTAGTATACTATTTATAGTTTTTTATAGTACATTAACTCATTTGTTTTTTGTGATTTATCTTAGATATTTTAGGATGCAGCGACTGGCTTTTCTTGCTTTTCTTTGGGTGCTGCTTCCCTTTGCTTTCTGTCAGAAAGATACGTGTGCAATACATGGGAAAGATGGCGTGAGTGGAGTCCCTGGCAGAGACGGCTTACCAGGAGCAAAGGGAGAGAAAGGAGCACCAGGTAAGAAAGTAATGTATAACATGCATCCCATATATGGGTAGTTGAAAATGATCAGTTAAAAATAGCATTATAAACTGTCTTAGAACTGAAATGTTTTTGGATAATAGTATGTTCTCTCAGCATTTCAGGATGAGCTGAACACTATCACCCTGCAGGAACTCAAAGGAGAGATGGGCATGAGAGGCCCTCCAGGAGCACCTGGTCAAAAAGGTTTCATGGGTGCAGAGGGTCCAAGGGGTGTCCCTGGTCCTAAGGGTCCTAGAGGATCCAGTGGTGGCATTGATGGCAGAGAAGGCAATGCAAATAAGAAGCCAGCTTTCTCTGTGTTGCGAAACAAAGCAGATTTGGCCTCATATGGCCAACCTGTGAACTATGATAAAGAACTTAGCAATGTTCATAATGATTTCAACCTTAACACTGGCCATTTCACTTGCAAGGTTCCTGGGGTGTATTACTTTGTGTTTCACGCGTCATCTGTAGAACAATTATGTATAAGACTTAAGAGTAACAGGAATGATGTCAGCCTGAATTTCTGTGACTTAAACCCAAAATCTGTATCAGCTGTTGTGTCAGGTGGAGTTGTGCTTCAATTAAATGTAAATGACAATGTATGGATTGAGCCTTTCGCAAGAAGTGCTGCTAGCAACAAAATGTCCAAAAGCATGTCTGCTGTGTTCAATGGATTTTTAATCACTGCATAGGAGACTTAATAGTCTATTAAACACGACGCAAAATGCTTATTGAGCACGGTAGTGATGTATAGAAGTGATGTAAGCATTTTCTAAACATTAACGAAATAATTAATCTGATCTGTTGATCCATGCTGCATTCAAACCTTGTATTCATGTATCTTGCCTGTATTAAATCTGCTTTGTTGTGTTTGATAAATGTCTCAGATTAACTAAATAAAAGCATATGAATATGATTGTACAAAATTACCTTTCTATATTTTAATTCTGAATTCTACTAAACATTAACAATGAAAGTTTAGCATCTAATGAAATTTCTAATGAAGTTTAATGAAAATAAAAGCGGTCTGGTTTATATATTTAAATATTTCTCTATTTTCTATGATTTTATAAGCAATGACAAAAATGTATATTTATTTTTTTACATTATATACACTGAAAAAAAACCTTGTACTCAGAAATTGCTTGTAAATGTCACAAACAATAGAGAAATGGCAAGTACCATGCTGAATTTATACATATTATATGTATCCAGTAACGTTAGGTCTAAAAGTAGAATATCTGGAATGTAGTACTCCAATTATATCTTTTTAATTAACAAATGAAAGCGTCATTTTTTACAGTGAATTGTAGGGCTTAATCTTACACTGTAAAGTCAAATGCTATTATACGGAGGACAATTTGTTTGAATGCAGTTTTGTAAAGATCGTGGATAAGTGCAACACGTGCAGCACAAAAGAGGAACTGTGACTGTCATTTTCTGAGCTTGGTCTTGTATGTGTATGTGATCCCAGAGCTCACTGTTTAAAGTCGTTTGGGTCCGGTTATCTCCTCGCTCCAAAGCAAACATGTTTGGTGGTCACATCGTTTTTGGGATCTTTGTAGTTGGGTTTCTCTGCCTGTCGCTGGTCTCTACGGACACTTGTCCTTCTGGAGGGATGCCGGGTTTTCCAGGTATCCCTGGATTTCCTGGACGTGATGGAAGGGAAGGGATGAAGGGAGAGAAAGGAGATCCTGGTAAGATTGACTCTTGATGTTTACTAATATTATTATTTAAAATGAATAATTTAGAGTGTTTCATAATGTGGGTACCTACCGATTCTTATTCAGAACGTGTTTTATAGTTTAAATATATTAAAACCGATAGCAGCATGACCTCCGATTCTCTCACGAGCTCGTTTCCCGAGCAAATGACTCTCATGAATCGGTTCCTTTTAGTGAATCAAAATCATGCAATTCTCAAATGACTGGTTATTTTAATGAAGAGACACGAAGAGACGCGCAGTATTATATCATGTATGAAAGGTGCTACCACTTTATATTTAATGCTGTTTAATATTAGGATAATGAATTTTGCACAGGCTATAAAAGTAGCATTTTTGCCACCTGCAAATTAAGACAGCAGTTTTAGTGAAGTATATAGCTTCTTACCAAAGCTCAGATCAAATTAGTATTGTGGGAATATTTGAGTGAACACTATGATGAAAACAAAAATACTAAATAATATAACCTAAATGTTGTATATAGCGTGCTTCTAACATGATGCAAAACCATTGATCTGTCTCAACAGGGATTCCTATTAATCCTGATGAAACCAGGAAAAAGGGGGGGAAAGGAGAAAATGGAACCAGAGGAATTCCTGGAAAGAGAGGTCCCCAGGGGAATTCCGGCATAACGGGCCCACCCGGCCCACCGGGAGAGCCAGGGGAACCAGGCACTTCGGACGCTTCCAGATCTCATCTGCAGTCTGCATTCAGTGTTAGCCGTCGTACAAAAAGCTATCCCGAGCCAAACTCTCTGATACGCTTCAGTTATGTTATCACCAATATCAATGACGCTTACAATACTACTGAGCACAAATTTGTATGTAAAATTCCTGGCACTTATTATTTTGTGTTTCATGCATCGTCCAGTGAAAAACTGTGTGTAAACCTATATCAAGATGACAAGAAGCTAGCTGTTTTCTGTGACCACATTTTGAACGGCAACCAGCAGGTGACCTCTGGTGGGCTAGCGGTTTATCTGAGCAAAAATGAGAAAGTCTATCTGAAGACAGGGACCTATAATGGCCTGTTTGCAGAAGGACATAAAGCAGACTCTGTTTTCTCAGGCTTTCTGATACACGCACACTGAGTTGTGCAATATGATATGCTTGTTAAACACTGTATGTTTAACTCATGTATGTTTAAACTGTTTTGAAAAGCTGCTCGTCAAATAAACAATGCTTCAGTAAACCGTCTCAAGTTTTATGAATACACAGTATCATTCATACTGAAAAAAATGTCTTCTTCCAATTTCTTTTTTTTACATTTCTTTCAAAATAAAACAGAAAATAAATAAATAAATTACAGTGCACTGTCCGTTAAGGATACACTTAGCTTCCTTTTTTAATTTCTCAGAAAAGGGATATGCAACTTGCAAACTTAGCTAAATAAAATGTCAATAAAACTAACGAAAAAGGTAATTCATGGTTTATCTAAATCTAGATTATGATGAATATGTGTTACTTGTTACTTCCCTTTATTGTGTAACACTGCACTTCTCCAGTGAAACCAAATCAGAGCTCTTCATGCAGACGGGAGAAAATATTTAATGTAACACTCTTCATTTCATCAAAGCGGTCCATCTGTATTTCTAACAGCTTTCTTGGAAGATAAGATGGTAAGATAAATTATGAATCTTATTGGAATAAATCTGTGCTTGGCTTCTGTTTTAAATAATTATATGTCATTCGATTAAAGGAAAATTTACGTGCTTGCTTATACTGCACAGCAGCAGAAGTGAAATGGACAATGATTTTTTGACACGGCACTAGTTTTGAATTTTGTTTTTATTTTTTAATACAGGCAGACAAACAGGCATTTGTCTTCATGTCTGCGCATACAGTGCTGCAGTTTACTATTATGTTGTTGCTGGTGGCTTTCTCTGAGTCAGATGTATGTGACGGCAGCAGAGGTTTTTCTGGAAGACCAGGTATTCCAGGAATTCCTGGTACTGATGGAAAGGATGGTGGAAAAGGAGAAAAGGGAGATCCAGGTATAGTGACTGCACTTATTTTCTATGTGAAAAACCGGAAAATGGAACACAAAAATCGTGTCTTTTCCCTAATTTGATGTTTAGGGTCAAGTATGACAGCCTTTATGTTATATTATCTCTCATTATGCTATATTATTAGCATTAAATCATGGATTTTTGTTAACTTGTTTTTTGAGCTAATGCAAAAAAAAAAAAATTACTTAAAAATTAATATGCATCTAATAGGCCTCTATGATCAGTTAGTTCTAAAAAGAAATAATTGCCAATAAAAGTTAATAAAATAAGATTGAATGCAATATTTGGAAATAATATGGCGTAACAAGAATTTCATAAGCATTTTTTTTATAGAAAGAAAAAAGAATTCACCCCAGTCTTCAAAAGTACTATTAATTTTATTTTATTATATTTTACTTCAACCTGTCGTATGCTGTATGAGCAAAATCAGAGGGAGAGAGAAATCTTTCTGTCATCATTCATTTACCAAAGTTGTTTTGTATGAGTATCTCTCTTTTGGACAGAGACAAAGATATTGTGAAGAATGCTTGTAACAGTTTCTAGTACACGTTCACTTCAGTTGTATTTGTTTGTCTGTATTTTGGATACTGTAGGGATACTCATACAGGTTTAGAACAACTTAAGGGTGAATAAATTATGATTTAATTTTTTTTTTGTAAGTAATTTTTTAGTGTAAAGTTTTACTGTAATGCAAGAACATTAACTAGCATTTTCTAGAAAAAATTAAATCCTCAGAGTCAAAATAAACACTAAGTTTAAACTCAGCCAGCTGTGTGCATGATTGCAGGTGAGAATGCAGTGCCAATAATTGGGCCAAAAGGGGATTCTGGAATTGCTGGACTCCCAGGCAGGCCTGGTGAGAGGGGAGACAACGGACTACAAGGCCCAGTAGGGCCACCGGGATCGAAGGGAGAGAGGGGAGAGGTTACTGAGGTTGATACTGTAAACCCATTTATTGCTTTCTCTCAGAGAAAAAGTTTTAGGCAACAAAGAGCTCATCCAGACAGTTTAATAACCTTTGAAACCCCACTGTTCTCCAACACAGGTGGTGTTTCTTACAGAGAAGGTCTCTTTCAGGTACCAAAATCTGGCATGTATTACATCAGCTACCATATTTCAACTAACGGTAATGCTTGCCTAAAGATTTTGGTAGGGGGGGAAGAGAAGGTCGGGTTCTGTGATTCACCCGGGATGATAATGGTAACCGCAGGATCTGTGGTGCTGCCACTGAAAACTAATGATGCAGTGTCTATACAGACAACTGCATCTATCAACTTTCGTAGAGACACTGATTGCACCATTACAGGCTTCTTGCTATTCCCAACGGATGAATAATGTGATTTTCTTCAGACATACTCGTATATTTACTCTTCCTTAGACTGTAACTTGCAACCATTGCTTGGGAATATTCAATGTTATTGTCAATAAAAACTATACCATATCATATATTGTTGTTTCTTGACTTATTTCGCTACAAGTTTAACAAAGTGCATTTTATATATTTTGAAGACCATTTTTAATGTTGCAAAATATTTCTATATTTCAAAACTTTTTTTAAAGAAATGTCCACATCAGAATAATATTAGAATCCTTTCTAAACACTGCGACACTGGACAAGTGAAAGCTGAAAATTCAGCTTTGCCATCAGTGGTGTAAAGTACATTAAAATATATTACAATAGAAAAGAGTTCATTTAAAAAGCGTAATAATATTTCACAATATTATATTTTGACTGTTTTGCTCAAATAAATGCAGCATTAGCTTCTTTCAAGACCATTAAAAACTTTTAAACAGTATAGATACATATTGTCAGTATCAGTAAATATTTATAAATAAATTATTTATTAAATATTATAAACAAACTGATTTGCCCACTTGGTTTATTAGAATGTTTTAAGATTTTATTTTATTTTTTTTATTAAACTTTATTAATATAATCCCAAAACATAGCTTAGAACAAAACAATACAGTAACATCAGGGGAACAGTATGCAATGTCTTGGTTATCAACCCAAAAAACAGTTTTTAAGCATACATTTTGATATACTGAAACAGGCATGTTTTATTCATGTTTGATTAAACTAAGAGTCTCATGCTGAGCACAAGTGCAGTGTCACGTCAGTCTACGGTATTTATTACAGAACACTCATTGTTCTTGAGCTGAGTCCATCACCCTTCAGGCTTTCTATAAAGAATAGAGCAGCCATGGCAACAGCCACTAACAGCCACTTGCAAACATGCCACTGTGCTGCAAGAATGTCAAATAATCAGTAGCTAAACTGCTCAGGAATCAGATTCATGGGAAGAAAATGTGCCATGCTTGAGGTAAGTTCACTTATTTTAATGGGAGGACAAAGATGACAAGGTAAAATCATTTTACATTCTATAAAGGTTTCAAAATCAGCCAATAACTACTCTGAATATAAATGTATATGTGTATGTGTATGTGTGTGTGTGTATATATATATATATATATATATATAAAGTATATATAAAGTATCTCATTGGTCCCACTTTACTTATATTTAAATTAACCATTTGGTACAAAGCAGTTATTGTACATTGTATTTTTAAAAAAATACCTGTATGTAATGACATCTTTAATGCATTTCTGTAATTACATTTACATTATAATATAATTATAATAGCTTGATTTTAACAGCACATTTCTGCCATATGGACATCAACTTGAGATAAGCTATGGCACCCCTGATACTAAATATTCAAAAAACTTTCATTTTCTGTAAAGCTGCTTTGCAATGATTTGTGTTATGAAAAGTGCTATAAGTTGAATTGAATTACACTGTTAACCAGTCCCTTACACCTTAACTCACCCTTAAATCTACCCATATCATCAAACCTGTCCCTAACTACTCATATCCCACCTCAGTAGCAGCAAAGGTTTTTTGCAAAACAATATAAACATGTATGTAGAAGGCCTCTAGTGGGATTACAATTACTGATTAAAACTATTAAACTTCCAGAAGCTTGAACTCACTTATTATATATATATATATATATATATATATATATATATATTTATTGATTTAT
>JAUYWG010000022.1:1058518-1071299 GCA_034779775.1 Enteromius afrohamiltoni | reverse complement strand
AAATCTGCAAAAATGTCAACAATTCTGTTTTTCTGTCAATATGGGGTGCTGTGTGTACATTAATGAGGGAAAAAATTTACTTAAATGATTTTAGCAAATGGCTGCAATATAATCAAGAGTGAGAAATTTAAGAGGGTCTGAATACTTTCCGTACCCACTGTATATATACTTTTTTTTTTTTTTTTTTTTTTTTTACAAGTATACTCAGTCTCAACAGAAACTCAAAGATGGGCACTCATCAGAAGACAACCAGCAAGCAACAGAGACCATCTGTAAGAATCCCATTTAATCATAGAACAGATGTACTGCTCCTCAAAAACGGTCAAATTCCGTCAAAACACCCTCGATCCTTTCCAATGCTGGGAGAACTTCCTTCTTTGGCAGGTAAGCAGTGAAATAAGGTGATTTTTATTGAATTCACACAAATATATGTTAAGTCTGTAACAGTCAGAAAATGGCACATGTCATTCTAGACTAAAGGTATATTTGAATGATTGTCAAAAATGACACGTTAAAGAATCTTCTCTTCAGGGTTACTGCTCTACCCTGGTAAGCGGGAAAAGATGGTAACCACAACAGAAGCTGAATTTGGACCCAAAAATTGCCTAAAGGTAGAGCCAAAGAAGATTCTACCATGCAACCTAACTCTAGATGGTATGAATTTAATTGAAATTTGGGGAAATAATTAATTGGTATAAATTAAGGTTCCCAACCATTTATTGTTAACTTACCTAACCTATTTTGCAGATGAGTCAAATATTAGTTATCATAACTGCTGCTTGTACACTAAATGTTATGTAGGGAATTGTGGATCTATGAGCCAAATATCTCTATGTAATTGCAGGTGACAGGAGTTTTAACACCACAAATAGAGAGGATTACCCCTATTACACACCAGATGGCACTCCAATCGTGTGGCATGGAAGATTCCTTGCAAGAGAAAACAGGACTGGCCAAGCACAGAGATGTTCACTGTACCAGCGTGACTTCCCTGCTCCAAAAAGAATCTATGTCAGGAGAAATCAGGTCGTGCCTCATCCTGACAACCTGGGCATCAACACTTCAATGAGGTAAGTGTACTACCACTGAACCTGGCTTAAGTTACTTACTTCAACTCTTAACAGAAACTCTTTGAAATTTGTTTTATAGAGCGGAGTATAAAACAGTGCAGAAAGAAGCTTTTCCAGGCTGGGATGTGTCTGTGCATGCACGTCCTCCGCCTGCCCGCCTTAAAAGAACAGCTGCAGCCGACAGTTAAAGGCCGGAGAAAACCAATCAAAGTGCATTTATACAATGAATGCATAAATAACACACAAAAAACTTCTTTAAATCAAGCTTTTTGTGTTTTACCGCTTATTATCTTTGTCTTACATGACATTTAATCTTTAGAAACTCAAAGAAAATGTGTTTCTGTTTAGTTTAACATTTGAAAAAAATTTCATTATACAGTAAAGTTCAAAGATTTGGTGTCAGTAATGTTTTTTTTTCCCATTACAACTTTATCCTCCAAAAATGAATTACACTGATCAGCAGAAGTGATAGTGTAGTAATTTATGTTTTCTGAAAATAAATACTAATGTATTGACTTTTAGTTTTCAAAGAATCCTTACATTTGTGTGTGTGTGTGTGTGTGTGTGTGTGTGTGTATATACATATACAGTGGGTACGGAAAGTATTCAGACCCCCTTAAATTTTTTACTCTTTGTTATATTGCAGCTTTTTGCTAAAATCATTTAAGTTCATTTTTTTCCTCAATAATGTACACACAGCACCCCATATTGACAGAAAAACACAATATCACATGGTCCTAAAAAAGAAATTAAACGATTTTAGCAAATGACTGCAATATAACAAAGAGGGAAAACATATACTTTCTGTACCCACTGTATACATACAGTATATGCTGGGCAATGATTAATCTTATCCAAAATAAACATTTTTGTTTATATACTATGTTTGTGTACTGTGTATATTTATTACACACATGCATGTATATATGTATATATATATATTATATGAATATAATTATATACATGCAAATACATGTAAATATTGTCAACATATATATTGTGTCTTTATATATTCAGAATAAATATACACAGTACACAAATATAAAGTATATAAACAAAAACCTTTATTTCGAATGGGATTAAACATGATTGCCGATTAATTGTGATTAATGATTGCCCAGCACGACTGTCAAAAAATATGTTTAACTGGAATAAATGATATTTGATAAATCTGATAGTATCCATCTCCAGAATTATTAACCTCCTTGGTAAATATGAGCAAGACAAAAGTTTGATCTATCATTTGAAATATTCAGAAAAATTAAGCTTTCAATAAAGTAGAACAATTGTGGAGTAAAAAAAACTACAAATAAATTAATAAAGAAAACAATGTGTGCTGCACTATCTTCTATTCTGTCTAAAATTTGTTCGGTTGAATAAAACTGTTGGTTAGAAATGGCGCTGATGAAAATCACGATGAAACAGAGTTTTTAAAAAAGTATCATTCAATTAGGAAAGTTTCTTGTACACAGTAGGACCGATAACGGCACACAAATATCTTGGTTTTTACAGCGTAAACTGTACTAATGCCAGTTTTTAAATCACAAATCTCTATAAACACATCTGGATCTACATGTCTTCCACACTCCACTTGTATGCCATCTCTTGGACGGCTTTCTTGTCGGCTATCCTGCTGTACCGCTTCTGCTCGAAACCATTGGACCTAAAGGATCAGAGAAAAAGTCATTTAAACATTTAAAGTTCTCTGATATTTGCATTAGTTTGCTCATCATATTTCGAACAATTTGTCCCTCATCAAAGTGTCTTACCTGTCAACTCCATCCCAGCGATACCCTGGCATGATGTTAAAACGATTCGGAGGAGGAGGTGGACCTTTGTAACGAGGTTTTTCTGGAGAAAAAAAAAAACATTAAAACAAATAACTGTGATTAGTACTGTGTACACTAATAGTATTGATTGAAGATCATGTAGCAATGTGGACTTCATTCCACACATTTACCTTTGATTCCTTTTAATATAGCATTTTTGTCTTTCTTCTTGCGGAGCATTGCAGCCATTGGATCTCCCTCCCTCTCTTGCTCCCTTAGCATCCGATCGAGGTCTTCATCATCAATGTGTCTCGCTAGTGGCTTCTCAGCCTCCCGCATGGCATCTATTAAGTTCTGCTGCTGCATTTCCTCCTGAGCAAGCCTAAATAAAGACAGTACAGATGTCAAAGCTAGTGACAAGTCACAATATCATATCTGCATTTGAATAATATCAAATGGACCTCACCCTTTTCCCCATTGTGCATATTTTTCATCCTTCTCTGCTTTTTCTCCTGCTTGTCTGCTTTTCTCGGCTCTTTCTGACTCCAGGTCGCGTGTCCTACCCGTTCGGTCTCGAAATATTGTCTGTGCATTTCTTGACGCCTCTGAAAAAGCAAAAAACATTAATATGTAATTCATTTAAAGAAAATAAAACAATGCTTTTGTTTAGAATATGCAACATTATCAACTGCTTTTTACCTTCAAGAGGCTGATTGCGCTTTTCCCTTTTGCGTACTTCTTCCTGTTCTTTCCTCAAAACGTCAACAGAGACGAGCCCGGCAGCTCCACCAGACAGCATTCGAGGGGCCTGAAAAATGGTAAGTATTTAAATAGAATTATCTATGCTAAAAAATAAATTTAAAAAATGTATATTTTATGTGGGATCAATTGAAAAGTGGATTATTTAATCGGCATAAATGAGCATTTCTTAAAACCACATAAATTCAAAATACATTTTTTTTGAGCTGTATTTTCTCTGGTAACTGTCACAAAACAGCTGGTTTTCAAACTATTTTAGTAACACCAACTTAAAAATATTAAATAAATCAACCACAATTAATTAGATTTTTCCAGAACATGTAAAAACTGTATATTCTTCTATAAAAACATGTTGTTAAAGGGAACAAAAAGTAATAGGATACATTTTTATTTAGTTTATTTACAAAACTAATGGAATAAATGAATTCTATAGTTTATTCGATTAATTTTAAATCATCCAGCAGAACCATTTAAAGTTTGCTAGGGGCCTACTGGGCCACTAGGACCACAAATATAAAGGATTCTCAAACATGAAGCCTGAACTCACTTCCTGTGCATCAGGAGAGCGTGTCCTCCGTGGTGGAGACAGGTCTGAGTCTGAGCCACGTCCCCCCTGTTGCCTCTTCCTGGGAGGAGAGAGATCTGAATCTCCTCCACCCTGGCCTCTCTTTCTGGGTGGGGACTGATCCGAGTCTGAACCTTTGTCTTTTCGTACTTGTCTCCTGGGCGGTGAAAGGTCATCTGAAGAGGCAGCTTTTTTCTTTTTTCTGTGTGGAGACTCTGAAATAACGGATCATTTTTGAGCTAAATAACCCATAGCGCAAATGTTGTTTCTGATTTGTGGATAGATTTCTGTACCTTTATCATGTGGCCTTTGAGTTCTGGAGGAAGAGCTCTTGAGGCTCTTTCTTGGAGGGGAAGGTGAAAAGGAATCGTGCCGTCTGTTTTTGTTCTCGGCTCTGTGTCTTTGAGGTGAGAGATCTGGAGAGTCATGACGTCCTCTTCTCTGGGGTGAGAGATCCGGCGAGTCGTGCCGAGTCCTCTTGGGTGAGAGGTCAGGGGAATCGTGCCGCACCCTCCGTACAGGTGAAGTTTCCGGTGAGTCGTGCCGCACTCTATGACCTCTATCAGGGTCCGAGCTAAAAAAAAAAAAATTTTAAAAAGAAACATTTGTTGCACTCTTTATGCTGTTATAATTAAACAAAAAAGAATTAGAACAAAAAAGGAGAGATAGTGTCTTTATACCTTTCATCTAATACAGAGTCCTGGATTTCTTGGGGATCTTTCTCTGTTGCTACAAAATAAGACAATGTTTTCTATAAACAAATAAATATAACAAAAATATAACAACAAAACATTTCCATTTCTAATAAATGCTGTTCTCTCTATAAATTAAAACATCCTTTACTATGGTTTCCACAATAAAAAGGATTAAGCTGTACAAGTGTTTTTAACACTGATAATAATAAATGTCTAAAAGCACCAACTTAGCGTATTACAATGATATGGAAAGAATTGGAAAGTTATTTTAAATTGTAATAATATTTCGTAACATTACTTTTCTATTGTATTTTTGATTTCAGACAGGGTGACATATTAAAACATTAATATCCACCTCAAAATTCTGAACTTAGAAAATTCTATTTTAAACAAATATTTTAGACTTTAAAAAGTATTATTTTTCCACTAAACCCAAATTGTGGGCGTTTTTTTTTATTTATAGATTTTTAAAAACATCACAAGAGAACACAGATATGCACTAACAAGCACAAGCAAGTACCAGAACTCAGAAAGTCTTACCTCCGATCACTTTCCACTTGCCAGTTCCGAATGCCTCAAGCTGCTTGATCTCATCCGGGCGTTCATCTATCACTTCTGCAACCTAAAAACGGAGGATTTTCAAAAGACGTAGACATTTAACACAGCAAAAGACATAGCCATCCAGCAAAGTAGCACCAAAGTACTTTTTAAACATGCTGTATTTACGTTGGCTATGAAAGCAATTGGTATGCACACTACCTAAATTAAGGTTGGTAGCAAATGAAAACTAAAAACTGAAATAAGTAACGCATAGTACACACCACAGGCGCCTCGTCTTCTTCTTCTTCTTCTTCTCCTGCTTTTTCTTCTTCATTCTGAGCTGCCAGTTGCCTCCAATCAATGTCGTCATCCACAATCTTCATCCTGTAGTTTGAAATTAGTTAAATGGATTACAATTTTTGCCATTTTCTGCTTTCTTTAATGCCGTGCATGTAGGGAATTCTGTAAGTAGTTCAGTCATAATGTCATTATGTTCAGTTGCGGCTCTGGATAACGCGAGCTAAAAGGGCATTTCTGTTACGTGTGATCGATCATATTTACCCTCTTCCCGTGGGTTTCGGGCGTTTCTTCTTAAGCTTCTTTTCTTTAGACTTCTTGCCAGCTTCATCGCTAGATAAATAGCGTTTAAGGTAATCTGCTTTAGAAACTGCAGCACTTTTGCTTAAGCCCGTGGAAGTAGCCATCTTGTTTATGTATTACGTCACTGAACGGACGCTGCTAAGGGACAAAAAGCAGGACGCAAAATAGAACCCCAACTTTTATTCATAAGTTTAGAATGATTTTATCAACCCATTCAATTGTATGTATTGCAATCCTCTAACAATAGCGTATATTGTTTATTGTCTTTTCCACTTATTATTCTTGCACTGATGATGAACAGAAACGTGGGGGAGAGAGATTTAGAAATTGTTTGGTATTTAAATGTTACACACATGTAAAATAACATTTCCAGCAAAAAATCCTTTTCCAATCAAGATGATTTGTAGTGTTAGTGGTTAAAGTGTGCTGTGAAGAATATCTGTCTCCTCTAAGAAATAAACTAAACTTTTCTAGTAGTTGTTTACTGCAACTGCAAGGTCACAGATGTTTCACAGATGCTTATGGCTCTTCGTTCACATGCAGAGGATATTTTCCAGGAAATGTTTTTTGGACTGAATCACTTCCTCCGATCTGCAGCATGGCACATCATTGAAAAGACAAAGAATCTAGACCTCATTTCTTTTTATAGGATTTTTTTTGTAGGTTCTGTTTCATATTTTCATTAGTTTAAATTCAAGAACAATTTATTTCATTTTCTAATCAACTGATGATTATTTGATCATTGAACTATTTATTTACGCAAATACGAACTTGTCCTAATGCTCTGTTTAAAAAAAGACAGAGAAAAAGAGCATTCAATGTTACAGCTGTGAAGCTATATTTACATGTACCAATTAAAATAATGGCAAAATGATTTTAATGATGTTAATAACATGAAGGCAATTAGAGGTACAGTTTGAAATGAGAAATTCTGCTGATATCTGTCAACAGTACAATCTGTTTCTGGGCTGACTTTTTCGAAAGAAACGAAACTTGTTTGGGGGGTTTCCATTTTATCAAAGGTGTGGCTTCAAGATATTCCCCACCTCTTAAGCAGCTGTTTGCGCAGTCTGCATTTGTCATCCAAGAGGTAAGCATGCATCATATTTCTTTAAATTTAAATGTTATATCGACAAACCTCACAGCACATCTTTTTTACAACATTAAATAAACAGTTTTGTTAATTTTATCTAGATTTAAATATGTGGGCAGAGAATGATTTGTATCCAGGTGTGCCATGTCTCCAAAGCTATACGGCCCCTGTGAGTGGTAAAAAATATCTCATGTATCATGGGACCTCTCGGTATGCTGCACAGCGGATCACGGCCTGTGGTTTTCAGCCATCTGCAAATGGGATGCTTGGACGTGGTGTCTACCTCAGCCGAGATCTCAACAAGGCCAGCAGATACCCACTTGATCTGCCTGAGCATGAAAGAGTTGTGATTAGAGTGAAAGTCAGTGTTGGAAGAGTGAAAAAAATTGACTACCAAGGTCATCCACTGCAGAAAAGCTGGCATACTCAAGGGTATGATACTGCCTGGTGCCCTCCAAATTGCGGCATGGTGTTGAGTGGCCTGGAGGAAGACTGTGTTTGGGATCCAAGCCGGATTCAGATTATTGATATCATCTACCCACAAGTGCAGTATGGGTGTTATCATTAAAAATGCAAAAATAGCCCATAGAAAAAACGGAAAATAGAAATGACAAATTTACTGGTTAGTTTTCAAGTTTTTTTTAAACAATAAAATATTGCTGTCAAATTAATCTACATTGTTTTTGTTTTTTTCTACACTTGAATTGTGCTGGTGTGTCTGTGTTGAAAATCGAAACTAAAACCAAGGATGTAACTGAAGAAATTACTAGGAAATAATATTAGTTTAGTTGACATACCTCAAACGGTTAAAAAAGAACTGAATTCAAATCACCTAATTTTGATACATTACATCTAATCTGTTTACACCATATTCTTTCCTTTTCTGTGATTCCACTGTTTCACATTTATACCTCATTATCAGAGGACAGAACCAAAACAACAGAAAAAAAAGGGAAATCTTAGTTTAGGTATTTTTGTGTCATGAAAACGTTAAAATAACTTAAATAAACAAATGACTTTCCTGAATTAATTAGATTGAACCAAAATTGAAATAGAATCATATTATAGCCAGCTACTCTACTACACTATTACTCCACAAAAAACCAGACAGTATAATAAAGTTTATATAAATACCCTACCATCTCTCAATTACACCTACAGAATCTGAAGGCTTATAATGTTAACCTACTCTCTGTGGAATAATGTGGGCTGGCCAAGAAATATTTGCAAAACGTGCACTCTCAAGAAGTCTGTCCAAGATTATTGTTCTCTCTCTTTCTTTCTTACTTACCTAAATTACTGTCTAAGTGTTTCTAAAGACTAATGGAAACAGATAAAAGTTATTGGCTATCAGGCATCTGCAGATGGCTTGCTGGCATCTACTTCAGGCAAAATATTTATAAGGCCAGCAGATAGCCTTTTGATTAGTCACATGAGAAAATTGTCATCAGAGTGAAGATTAGCCTAGTGTTACAAATTAGGCCTACTGTAAACATAGTTTTAAAGCAGTGTAAATATATGTTTGTGTGTGTATATAGACTATATATTTGTCTTGTGAAAAAAATATAAATAAACTTCAGTTCAGAAGCACACTGCCACTGAATATCAGTGTTGGGGAAAGTTACTTTTAAAAGTAATGCATTACAATATTGTGTTACTCCCTAAAAAAGTAACTAATTAATTTTTTACGTTTTATGGAAAGTACTGCATTATGTTACTTTCGTGTTACTTTTTAAATATGGGCAGAGCTTGAGTGTTTGTTTTTAATAGCCTATAAGAAGTTCTATTTATTGCAAATGTAAAAGCCCTTTCACACCAAAAAGTGTCACGAATAAACCTCTGGGCAGGCTGAAGAAAAAGTAAATGCAAAGTTCAATACCTTTCAGCAATAAAAAAACAAACAAACAATGAAGTTGTTTCACGTATTATCACGTAACTCGTTACTTGTAATGCATTACCCCCCAAACCGCTAAATACTCAAAGAACATTTTTATTGTTGTTCTTACATGACTCAAAGAAGTACGATTGCATTGGTGCACTATTTTAAAATTCCTTGTTGTGATTGCCTGTGGCGGCGTGGTGACGTCCCTTTTTAATGATGATTGACAGCGGGGATGACCAATGGCGGTAATTAAAGATAATGAAAGTGACGAGGGAGTCTTTTAGAGAACAAACAGTTAAAGGTTATTTGGCAACGTTTTGACTGGTCTATGGTCTAACGTTAAAAGTTTATTGAAGTTCCGTGTAACGTCACTGTTGGTATTTCTGTAGAACAAATACTTCTCACGCTTTTAGCCGAAACACCTTCGCCGTAGACACGGCGTGACTGTGACGTTTCCCACTGCTTCAGCAAAGCTGTACGCAACGTCGAGAGACACTTTGAAAGGGAACTTGTTTGACGGTTGGTAAGAGACATTTTTCTATATTATAAAGCAGATTATAGAGTACAGTTAAAGTAAAATTATTTTCCATGTAATTATTTTTATTCAGCTTGCGATTGAGTAGAAGTCTTCGTCTTATTTGTTTATTAAAAACACAGATGTGAAGAATGTGGGCTGGAAATTGTTCGACTTTCCTCCAAGGCAACACAAAACCAGTATCAGGTCAAGTCTACACAATGTACCATGGCACATCCCTGGAGGCCGCAAAGAAAATAAGAAGGAAGGGTTTTCATCAGTCTGTAGATGGCATGCTGGGACGTGGTGTTTACCTCAGTCGAGATCTAAAGAAAGCCTGTAGGTATCCTCTAAATCTGGAAACATACCAGAGAGTGGTTCTGAAAGTGAAGGTCAATGTTGGGAGAGTGAAGAAGATCGACCGTCAGGGTCACCCACTCCAGAACACCTGGCATGATCACGGGTACGACACTGCCTGGTGTCCTCCAAAATGTGGCATGGTGCCGAGCGGCCTTGAAGAGGACTGTGTTTGGGATCCACAACGGATTCAGATCATTGAAATGACCTACCCATTTTTAGAGATTTTTTTACCCTGTCTCTTCTTTTTGTTGCTGATTCTAATCGAAATACTAACATAAAACCTACAGGGGGAAAAATGACAAGACTATGTAGCCAAAGTCTGCAATGACTGTTTTTGTGCATTAATCTCATGATTACACATCCCTCATCACACTGTATGACCGGAAGCTTTATACAAAGGGTTATTCACAATTTTTATGGGTGTGATTATCTGAAGACAGTCTGGGCATTTACAGGGATACATGGGCAAGGTTCTGGTCTCATTCGTGTCCAGCTATTCTTAGCTTTACAAAACAGTTAATTTTGCTGCTTCTGATATTTAAAATTAGTCTGTCTTATGTTATTGTAATGTATAACCTTAATTATGAACACACTGGTTTATAGTGCAAACAGTTTTATCATTTACTGCACTTTGTATTTCTCCTTGTTTTTTATCTATAACGTCTAATGAACTGGATGGCTCCCTCATAGACTTCCTTACGCGTTAAAGGAGAAGGTGGATCCTAAAAGCAACTGAATTTGAAAGCTTGGGATCACTAAATTATTAATTTGACACAGGGGGTAACATGAGGGCAACTCTAAAACCATGGCAACGAGGGAAACACAGGAAATAGTATTAAACAACTCAGTCCAGCTAAAAACAGAACTCAAATACAGACGACTCTGTTTTTTTTTTTTTCACTTGTGGTCCATCATAAAAGACCCTCTGCTGCATGCTTAAAAATGAACACTCCTGAAATGTATATGATAGTTAATACGAGACATTGATTAGTATTGTTTATACATTTACCATTTATTCAGTAGCACAGCATTTGTGTGACCTTAAAGACGCCAGCACAGCAAAACACATTTAGATAAAATAGCAAACAAATTTTAGGGGAAAATATGGATACTTTTCATTTGAATGTTTTTTGTTTATGAATGACCCTTTCAGACTCAAACACAGCTGGTTTCCTGTTAGGTGGAAAATTTTAGCTAAAAATTAATCTATAGGCTAGCCTACATTATGAGTAAACAGGGGGGCGTGTCTTGTTTCAAGTGTTTAATAGTTTTTGAATGTAAATTGTGTTTGAATGTGGTCTTGAAAACATGAAAACAAACTGGTGCCAAGTGGTCTTGAAGAATTTAGTGTTTGGGATCCAAGAATTGCTGAAATTTTCCCAAAGCAATGAGCATTAATGAATGAATGTTTTATGTTGTAACTTGTAAGGCTTAATGAATTTTCGTGGAATGTTTTCTAAAAATGTTACCAGATGTTAAATGCAAATTGCATGCATGCTTTTAAATAGTGATTTTACTGTCGGCTACTTTAGAACTTAAAGGTGACAATAAATAAATGTAACACAGTTGAACCTGCAGGTAAGTAAATTCCTAAACCAGGGGCTTGTCCCTTTTCTGAATAGTTATTTTACAGTAATTCTTCTAGAATAAACATTTTTGTTCTTTTTTTTTTTGATTTACTTTATTTTTGTAACTTTATTATGAAATGTTTAAATAATAAAAAATATGAAATATATATTTTTTTATAAAATACACCAAAATAAAAAACCCTCTGCCTAGGGCTAATGTCAGACAAAATATAACTTTTCCTTCTTTCTTTCTTTCTTCATTTTTAATTTAGACAGTATATGTCATGAGCTCACTTCAAAACGGTCTCACCTCACCCATTATAAATTAGTCTAGCCTGTTTTCCCATGCCTTCTGATGCTCCTTCACTTTTATTTCTTGCTATTGAAACAAAGAAGAAAAACATTCATTTAAAAAGATTAACTATTTTATATCAGAAGCATCATCGAAGCAGAACATTATTGCGTTTGCTGGGTGTCTGGCATGCGACAAATAATTAATATATAATATAGCCATCTGAACAGTAAAGAGAAGAGCTTGAACGACATTGTAAGACACTATTTGTTTCGGTATAAAACTGAAAGCTTGTTTGTTTTAAAAGTACTAAAGGGACAAATCTTATTGCTGGGTGGCGCACTATAAATAACGAATCTAGTGGAAGACACGAAATATTATTTCCAAGCATATTGTCCCCGCGAATATTACACGCGATATAATTTCTGCTAATAATCCCACATTAATGCCTTTGTAGTGTATTAAAAAGAGAGCTACAGCGCCCCCCAAAATAAAAAGTCGATTTAGAGTGTGAGCTGATGTTAAGAGCAAAAGCTGTTCCTGTTCAGTCCTTGAATAATCATATTTTCCGCGAGTTCTTAGATCTCATCCCGGTAAGATGAAGCGGCCGCTCGGACGCAACAATATTAATATATCCCTAAATTCCGGTGCCCTTCTTTCAATCCGGGTCATTTGCAAGTGCACTATACTAAATATAACCTTTTGTTATTTGTAGTTTTGACTTTAATCTCGTAATATTACGACTTTAATCTCGTACTTTTTTCGATTTTTTTTCTGTTTATTTATATTTTGGTGGCACCAAAACGCGGTCGTAGGTAATTTGAATAGCGCTAATTAGAATTTTATACAGGCACATTACAGGCGACTAACGCGGTCGTAGGTAATTTGAATAGCGCTAATTAGAATTTTATACAGGCACATTACAGGCGACGAACGCGGTCGTAGGTAATTTGAATAGCGCTAATTAGAATTTTATACAGGCACATTTCAGGCGACGAACGCGGTCGTAGGTAATTTGAATAGCGCTAATTAGAATTTTATACAGGCACATTACAGGCGACAAAGTAGTGGCGC
>JAUYWG010000022.1:1033202-1056026 GCA_034779775.1 Enteromius afrohamiltoni | reverse complement strand
CTTTTTGTCTGATGCCTTTTAATCTGAGTCCGTTTCGCCTGATGACTTTTAATCTGAGTCAGTTTCGCCTGAGGACTATTTGTCTGATGCCTTTTAATCTGAGTCCGTTTCGCCTGATGATTTTTAATCTGAGTTTGTTTTGCCTGATGACTTTTAGTCTGAGTCCGTTTCGCCTGATGACTTTTTGTCTGATGGCGTTTCGCCTGAGGACTACTTGTCTGATGCCTTTTAATCTGAGTCCCTTTCGCCCTATGACTGATTGTACGAGAACTGACACCGGACGTCGTTTTTTCCGAGACCTGAAGCCTTTCAGTCTAAGTCACGATGCCGATTGGTCCATTGACAAAGGCCTTTTAGTCTCCTTATAGTTTCCTTTAGTCGCCTTATAAAAACAGACGCGTAGCACCTGATCTCCGCTTAAATTTATTTGCGCTTTCTTGGCAATAGCATGTGCATGAAAAATATTCATGTCAGTTTACAAGAATAGACGGCGACGATTGCTACTGAAGCTTTGTGTACAAAACTCTTTCATTAAAACTTAATCTTTAGTTTAAGTGTTTTCTGTTCAGTCAAGTGTTTATGTGCACGAGAAATATCCGTGTCAGTTTACAAGAAGAGTAATGCAGTTTAAATTTTTCTTGTAATGGGATGTAAATACAGTAGCTGTGCATGTGTTAGTCTGATCTTTTTAAGCATTAAATCTGTGGTCATTTTTTATTAAAAATCAAATAAACACATGATAGATTTTCAACTGCTATTTTCAAACTAGTATGCTAATACAGCTAGCTAAATACTGGATGACAGAGGCAAGGTAAGTTGTAACACATCTTAGCATACTGTACAACTGAAAACTTTCATATTGTCTATATGGAGCCATTTGACAGCTTAAGGCAAATGAAGGGTGGGGAAAGTGTGCCCTATACTGCATTCTCTGGATCCACCAAGCCTGCACTGTAGTGTTATTAAAAACATTGTTCTCAAGTCACAATAGTGATAAATCATTCATAAATAGTCACAATCTCATGCACACACTCACACCGTTTTTCTGTTAGATCCTTTCAGACTCACACAGTCACAGGAAGTTTAGTGGGGCATTTACAAGAAAACCGCTGTCATGTAAAAAAGGAAAATGAAACTTCAGCTACATTTGAATTTTTATATTTATTTATTTTTTGGAACTTAAGTACGGGGTGTCTCGTTGCTACTACAGTGTCTAAACACAGTATATAATTATATAATAATTATTTTGCAGTTACCTTTAATTCATATAAGAGTTTATCAAGATAAAGAGAAACTGAAAGTTAATTCTTTTGCTTGAGTAAATTTTCCATTGTAGACACTCCCCGAATAAGCTTGTTGTTCAAAGATCTACCTTCAGAAGATCTGCCTTCAGTGTGAGATGCACAGTCAGAGGTAAGTCACGTCTTTATTTTGAATAATTTTTCTGTTTTTCTCCCTAATTTTCTCCCTATATACACATGGTAGTTAATTTCAATATCTTATGCATACCAAGATTATCTTGCAAACATGTGGAATGAAGATGATTTGGGTCCAAGTGCTCCACCATGTCTTGAGAGTTACAGAGCACCAGATAATGGTGGAGTCTACATGATGTACCATGGTACATCAAGAGAGAATGCTGAAAAAATAAAAGCCTATGGCTTCATGCAGTCTTCTAAAAAATGCATGCTCGGTCGTGGTGTTTACCTCAGTCGAGATCTACAGAAGGCCTCAAGATATCCTCTGCATCTACCTGAGAGTGAGAGAGTGATTGTGAGAGTGAAGGTCAATGTTGGAAGAGTGAAGAAGATTGACCGTAAACATCATCCACTTCAGAAAACCTGGCATGATCATGGGTACGACACTGCCTGGTGTCCTCCAAACTGTGGCATGGTGCCAAGTGGTCTTGAAGAAAATTGTGTTTGGGATCCAAAACGAATCACAGTCATTAATTTAATTTATCCAAAGAAAGAGGAGGAAAGTTTTTGTAGAATCCTCTAAAGAGGTAAAAAAACAAAACAAAAAAAAAAAACATTCTGATACATACAATTTTATGGTTTCAATATTGTAATCGGTTTAAAAATTAATCCTACTCTGTACTGCGAATTTCTAAATAGTGAATAACACATTATTTAAATATAAAATTTATGTACAAATTATGTGCAATTTTTCTTTATGGCCTTATAAAACCTTTTCTGCCATGCTGTGTGATAGGCTTCAGCTCATTTGTTCAAGGCCTGTCCAAGTTTACTATGAGTCAGACTGAATTTGTCATTGTAGACATAAATAAAATATGAGATAATTTGTGGTTAAACAAATGTTCTAATAACAAATACAGACAACAAACTCCTCCTTACGAACTTTACTGCCTAGTTTCTGCTGTATCCAGGTTTAAAAATGGAGATTGGTTATTTTTTGTCTTTAGGTTTTTATGGCCAGAGAATGAACTTGTATGCAAATTGTATGTAACATACCAAATGTATCACAAAACCACTAAAAGAGCAGCAATCATTTTTGCTGTTATACAACCCCTATACTAGAGAAGTTAGGACATTTTTTGTAAAATGCAATAAATTCTCTTTGTTCTCTTTAATGTATATTTAATTGACAGAAGTACAAAGAAAAGATTTCAAAAGTTTTCACAGATCAATGTAAATGAATTTTGTAAATATGAACAATTTTTTTTTATGACTGAAACACATTCCAAAAATGTTGGGACAGAGGCTAAATAAAGCTGAAAAGGTTATAGAACAGTGGTTCTCAACTCCAGTCCTCCAAAAACAACAAGTCCTCAAGGCCCACAGCTCTGCACATTTTGTATTGCTGTATTGCTACTTCCCTACTATATAGTACGCGAAAAACAGTATGTGAGGCAAGTAGTATGTCCGAATTCATAGTATTCGAAATTCAGTAGACGAGAAGTACCCTGATTACCTATTGTTTCCATCCGAATTCTGTAGAACGCATTCCATGGACACTTTCCTATCCCATACTACCCACATTCGTACTATATAGAACATACTTTTTAACAGTCGGGAAGTACGTTCAGTTTTAAATGTAGAACCTACTTAATGAGTACACAAATTCGGACGCAGCATATGTCTCCCTTATTTAACACACCTGATTCAGATCATCAGCTCGTTAGGACAGAGATCCATGAACTGAACTGTGTCTCATAAGAGAGATATAAAAAATGTGCAGAGAGGTGGGCCTCGAGGACTGGAGTTGAGAACCACTGATATAAAATATACATGTTAAACTGATTTGAAACAGTTCACAGTGAAGCAGGTAAATTGGTAATAGGTCAAGGTATCATGTCAAGGGCATAAAGTTTACAGGAAAAAGTGAAACTAAAATTAATGAACAAGTCATCTTAATTTTTTTGTACATTTTTGTTTTTCAAATGGAATAAACTAGCAGGGACTTTTTATTTTCAGTTTGATTTTTTTCATAATATGATTTGAATTAAATGTACTTGTTCTAGTTATTGTAATGTAACGTGTCCTATTTCACAGTGATCCAAAAAGAAAAAGGTTAATGAGTGCGGTTTCTGCTTCTGTTTTGATTATAGTGTGATAAAAATTATTCAACTACCTGTAACATGGACAAAAATCACACCTTGTTTACTTCAAACATACCAACATATTGTGCTTGTATAACCATAGTATGTGTATGTGCAGACAAAGAAAGCACATTTTTACCAAATAGTTAAATGGCCTTACCAAATATGTTAGAATTAACAGCAGTAAAGTCCATTCATAATTCCATATATAAATGTAATCATTCATATTTAACTTTACAAAGATGAGGAGAGAAAGTGAAAGCTTTTCTTTTGCTCAAGTGTTACTTCCATTCCGGATACACCCATAAATCAATGGCTTGTAAATCTGCTCAGAGAGTCTGCATTCAGTGTTATATACAACATTAAAATATATTTGGTGCATGATTATTACAACATTATACATTTAACATTATAGTTTAACCATGTTGGAATTCAGCAGATAATCAAGACATAAAGAGTTAAATTCCCCCTATTATGGATTTTTGACCTTTCTTACAGTGTGTAACACAGTTAAAAATAAACTACATCTTGCAAACTCTTTGCATACCCTTGCATCTACCAGACAGTGAATATCAAAATCATCCACTGCAGAGAACCTGGCGTGATAACAGGTACAACTACTTGGTGTTATCCAAACTGTGGCATGGTGTTAAGTGGAGGTGTGTGGGATCCACAATGTATTCAGGTCATTGAAATGATTAGAGGCTGTTTTACACGGTCTGTTCTTTTTGTTACTGATTCTAATCAAACTAAGCAATAGTTCAGTGAGGTCATGTAGGCATAATATCATAAGTCAGCTGACAAATCGACCCTTGTTCTTTAGACTGTGTATATGTCTAATGTAAATGACATTACAGCTCGGTAAGCATGCTCAGACTGCTTGTTTGAGTTGTGTTTATTACCCATTGACCTGACATTCTTTAGTGTTCTGTCACAGCTGTACAGGATTAAGTAAGTGCAGGATTTCCAGTAAAACAGTCCTGTAAACAAGAAATGAAACTTAAATTATATTTAACACTTGGTTTTAAAGGCAGATTGGGTATTTTATAGTTCTTAATTTTATTTAATATTAAAAAATGCAAGCTCAAACAAAACAAATATTATATTTATCATAAATATTTATTGTATTCATTACAAAAAGGTAGCATGTTTAACAGTCTTATGATTTTTATAATTTCATATTCTTTTCCATTTTTTAGATGTAAAACCAAAAAAATTAGTAAACTTCACAGAACCATGCTTTACAAATTTCACATATAAAGCATTCTTGCAATTCATACCATAGTAATTTATGAAGATGAAAAGAAAAACTCAAACTCACTGGATTATCTAATCTCATGGACACTCCCTCGATAGGCATGCCATTTATATTCCTACTGCCAGAAGTATTCAGCATTAGAGGCGACCAGCAATAGAGGCAACATCTGAGGTGAGGCAACACTTTGTCTTGGTGGAAATGTATCTTTTTTTGGTCATTTATTGAAATGTTACTTCTCAATCATAGGCTACAGCATACTGCTTAAAGGTCTGTTCACGATACTGTTCTCTGCTCAGACTGAATTTGTCATCATAAAGGTTTGATAACCCTGTTAGATACTAAAGTTCTCGTATTCTATTAAATTTACTACATTTCTCAAAAACATGCTTAGGTAAATCATAGACTCATTGCCACCAATGGTCTCCACAATCAAATTAACTTTGAAATACAGCCCTTCTTAGTTCCCTCTCTAACTTTTTCTGCTCTTCTCTTAAAAACCTAAACATTTTTGGTTATTTTTTTGTCTTTAGGTTTAAACATGTGGGAAGAGAATGACTTTTATCCCGGTGTGCCATGTCTCCAAAGCCCTACAGAGCCTTTGAATGGTAATGAATATCTAATGTATCACGGCACCACTGAAAAAGCAGCTGAACAGATCAAAATGAATGGCTTTAAGCAATCTAAAGATGGCATGCTTGGACCGGGTGTCTACCTTAGCCGAGATCTCAGCAAGGCCAGCAGATACCCGATACTTAATCCACACGAGAGGGTTGTTATCAGAGTGAAGGTCAATGTTGGGAGAGTGAAGAAGATCGACCGCCAAGGTCATCCACTTCAGAAAACCTGGCATGATCATGGGTACGACACTGCCTGGTGTCCTCCAAACTGTGGTATGGTGCCAAGTGGTCTTGAAGAAGACTGTGTTTGGGATCCAAGACGAATCACTGTCATTGATGTAATTTCAAGCCTTCAAAGTAGTGAAAATCCAGTTGAAGGTAAAGTCTACAGAATGTATCACGGGACATCAAAGGAGGACGCCAAAAAAATCAAAGCATCTGGCTTTAAACCATCTTCTAAAGGGATGCTTGGGCCTGGTGTTTACCTCAGCAGGGATCTAAAGAAGGCCTCCAGATACCCTCTGGATCTAAAAGAGCATCAGAAAGTGGTTCTGAGAGTGAGAGTTGATGTTGGGAGAGTGAAGAAGATTGACCATCAAGGTCATCCACTGCAGTTCACCTGGCATGATCATGGGTACGACACTGCCTGGTGTCCTCCAAACTGTGGTATGGTGCCAAGTGGTCTTGAAGAAGACTGTGTTTGGGATCCAGAACGAATCGAAGTCATTGGTGAAATACGCCCAAAAACATAAGGCTTAACATTAAATTAAAACATAAACCAATAACATAAAGCCATGTGCACTGAAGTGTGCTTTTCCATGAAATTTAAAAATAATGGAGCTCTTGGATACAGTGTAAATGAATGCTCATGTTCTTTGAAATCATACTCATTTTTTAATGTAATGATATAAATGATGAATCAATTAAAAATACTTCATTGCCACAACATAAAGAAATTCATGGAGTTTCAAGAGAAGTATGGTGTGATGGTAAAGTATGAGTTTTTCCTCAAAAAGTGTTTAAGGTCTTGAGCTCATTCAGAAGTCTCCAATATATGTTTTAATGGTCATCTTGACATTATTGGTATTTAAAAAGGATAATTATTTTTATTTTATTGTTTTTTTTTCTATTTCACCAGTGACATGTTATTAAATATACTTTTTCTAAAATGGTTAAATCATTAATAAAACAGAATACTGATCAAATTAAAATGTCTTATATATCATTAAAATATTTTTCTGTCACACAAACATTAAACAATGTGCAACAATGCAAAATTAAACAAATGAAAATGGAGGGGGTAGTTTAGAATTACTTTCTAAAACTATAATTAAGCCAATAAATTATGTGATTTATTTACTTGTCTAGACACTGATGACAAGATGTTTATGGTGCATTTCACTGAAAGCAATGATGGTACTGTTGCAGTAGTCAAAAATCATAAAGATCCTTCAAGTTATTACACACATGACATTTCTTCAGTTGTGCTTTGGCTAGATAAAATAGCATAAAGTAAATATATGCCTTCATAGAGGCAGCAACCGGTACTTACTTTACAGTAAAAGGAGAGCATGTAGATCTAAAAGCATTTCTAAAAATACTCAAATACTGAAAATAAAATTAATAGAAGAAAATTAAATAAAGTTAACCATTTTGATGGGTACTTGTGTGTGTGTTTTGTTTTTCAGACTTCAGAAAGTGTTGAGTTACAGCAGGAATCAATGTACATTCAAATAAATGTAAATTAAATTAATTCTGCACACATTAATGTGAAATATTTACAAATTATTATTAAGGTAAAAAGTAAAAATATCTGTAAAATGTCTTTAGAAGGAACTATGACAAAGTAAAAAAAACCAACATTTTCACATTTAATTGCAAAATTTTACATATGGTTTCACATTTCAATGAAAGAATTCATCAGTAAATCAATATTGTTACAAATTTGGAGCAGTTCTGATATTGCAGTTCAACATCAGCGCTAAAAACAAACACAAAAACATGTCTTGATAAATGAATTTTAATGTATGTTCATAGTTATTGCCTCAGAATATTACATTACACGTATAAATTCCAACTCCAAACAAATATAATGTTTGGCACACCGTGTCTGTGATTGTGGAGTTATATACTGTATTAATTTAAGAGTATTAATCTCAATAAATTTAAACATTTATATGTACTGGGATGCCTTTACATTTATTAATGTGATTAGCAGAGTTTCATTACGTGTTAATTCCAGCACCTTTAGCATATCTCAACATCACTTTGCAGATATTTGAAGTGCCCCTATTTTGCCTTTTCAAATATGATCTTTAATGCAGTGTGTCATGTAGCTGTATGTGAACATAAATCTGGAAAGTTGTGATGCCGACATAGCACGATAAATTAAGTTGTTGTCTATCTTTCTCTGTTACGGATCCACGTCACTAAATAACATATTTGCATAAAGTCCGCCCACAAACAGTAAAATTTCCATGTGGATTACATCATGTCAAGAAGACACTGTATCATGTGAGAGTAAATGTGTTTTATATGCCCTTCTGAACAATTAATCTACAAAGAATGAGCGATTAACATGAATTTTTTCAACAACACCTCAGCAGTATAATCTGGTGTTGTGTTCGCCTCATTTTACTGATGACTACTTTTCCAATCTTGGAGTACAACGCGATATTCACCAAACGCTTGGTCTTAAAAGAAGGATCAGTGCCCAGTTTATTTGGACCGGCTTGCTCCTCTGAACTCTGAACTACCAGTAAGTATGATTAATAATTGATGATGGTATTTCCTAGCAGTCGTTTAAAATAAGTATTTGTGTATGTTATGCTGTGTAACAACCCTGCACATGTCTTGGTAACAGGCTAACTTGCGTTTCTGTAGTTCTGTTGTTCAGCTGTGGGCCTAATGTAGTCTAAACATTGTGACTGATGCAGCTTGACTGTCTGTCTGTCTTAGTTGTTAGTTTAAGTAATGATAAACAATGTTTAACGCAGTGTTATGCATTATACAATGCTGAAGTTCACAACGTAGAGGTGTGCCCGATTCGCTTACAAAAGCAAATTATGAGCACTTTCCACGGTAGTCCTTGCTAACTACAGTAGTTGATGTATTCTCTCAGAAAGCACCTCTAGTTTTGTCAGAAAGTATAGTTTTGGTACAAGCTCTGTGGACCGCTGTAGCGGTAGACCAATCATAAAGGACTGCACCATCTGACCAATCACAGCAGTAAGGGCTCACGGACAGGCGAGGTTTAAACAGACTGAGTCTTCGAACTGCTTCACATGAGTCATTTATGAATCATTTAGAAATGGGGTAAATTATATCTATTTTTGGAGAAAATTAAAGTGTTTTTGACCTTTCATACATGTAAACCTGTTTTTTAGAGACTCATAAAACAATATTAGCAACCTTTCAAATGGCATAATAGGGGCACTTTAATTAAAAAGTTCAAAAGAATCAATTAACTAGTTGTCAGTTACTCTGGAATATTTAATTCCTTTTCTTCCTGCAAACATGATTTTTCATGAAGGGGCAAATGGATGCCTGACAGGACCAGCATTTCTCCATTGTGTGTTTCTGCTCTGTTTGCATTCCACACCCTTTACACAGCTTCAGGTCTTTGCCATTTGTGTCCTGCGAATGGTTTTTCTGCTTTATCAGACTCTCCAGAGAACTCTTAGCACTGGGATCTGTGCAATGGGCTATTCCAATCACAGTAATTCTCTTTGGATCCCAAACACAATCCTCCTCAAGCCCCCCAATGACAGTGGCAGGTAACCAGGCTGTATCATATCCCTGCTGATGCCATGAGGTCTGCAGATTCCAGCTTTGTGCGTCAATCCTCTTAACTTTACCCACTCTCACTCGCAACTTTAACACGACTCTATCATTAGAAGCACATATTGGGTAACCCATTGCTTTGTTAATATTCCTACTACAGTAGACACCAGGTCCCAGAGTTCCCCCACTAGAGGGCCGAAACCCTGATGTTATGATGGCTGGAGCATTGGTTTTGAGTGTCCCATGGTACATGATATAGCCATGGCTCTTTTTAGGCTCTTGACCAGGTTTAAGGTGCTTTGATTTATCACAGTATGCTTCCCATCCATTGAATTGCACGGGCATTTTGTCACTTACAGAACAAAATGAGACGGTTGTGAACTTTGGGCACTCTTCTAAAAGACTGCAGTTCCTACAAAAAATGTAAAAAAGGAAAGAAAGAAAATTATGAATTTGAAGATGAAGTAAAACAAAACAATGAAGTGGTTAAAGGAATATTTTACGTTCTGTCATAATTTCTCAAGCAGTTCAAGGATGTTTGGAAAAAATTGTAACCAGGCTGTTTTGAGTCACCATTCACTTCCATAGTAGGAAGACAAAAATACTATGGATGTCAATGGTGACCAAAAACAGCCTAATTGCAAACTTTCTTCAAAATATCTTCTTTGTGTTCGGCATGATTTTTGCGTTAACTATCGCTTTAAGTAACCCTCAGAATATTTAAATAGCCAAGATATATGGCCATAACCTAACATCAAGGTTCACAAGGCCCAGTACTTCCGAGTAGCCTATCTACTATCGGTAGACACCTCTTACAAGATCAACCTTCACACAACTTTGTTTTAGCGGTTTTAATTCAATCCATAAAATGGCGATTAAAAGGCAAATAACCAACCTTTAAAGGGAGAATTTCACTTCCTCACTGCCGTCTATGACAAGTTGAGCTGTGATGTGACGAGAAAACACGCTTTCACTTTCATTTCACTTTTCTTATGTAAATGGACTGTACACCCCTACCAAACAGATTATACTATTTATATTATATATATAAATATTATATTTATATTATATTAAGTTAAGTTGATAACACTTTAAATGTGCTATAAGCGATCTCTATGTTTTGCATAAACGACTACCATTCCGCAACCATATACCTTAACAACTAATAAAATATTAGACCGATCTCTGTTTCAGCCCTAATCTCTCCAAACAGAGTTGCCAGGTCCCGGAAAAATTTTGAGCATTTTTTCCCCATCATACAGACCTACTACCAGATCTCATGAATGTGCGTACGCCAAATTAAAACGAAACCTCGTCGTATAGATCTGCAAAATTGGACGAGATTGCCTTAAAAAGCCCTTAAAATATTTTAAAGTTTTCTTGTTAAGTTCTCTGTATTTAATTCAGTGAATAAAAATCTGTTGATATTTTATGGTGGCCATTTAGTGTAACTTTGACTTTTAACTTTGGACTGAATGCCTGGACACTTTTTTTGGACAGGAACAACCTGGAAAAGGCCATCTAGTTGATATGCAAAGTGACCAACCACAATTCAATAACTTATAGATATCTCCAATAACCAAGCTGATGATGTTTATTATCATCTTGACATTGTTTTAACAGTGTTGGGGGTAACGCATTACAAGTAACGCGAGTTACGTATTAATGGTACTTTTTTCAAGTAACTAGTAAAGTAATGCATTACTTTTTAATTTTAGAAGAATATAACTGAGTTAATTCTTTAAAAAAGTAACGGCAGTTACTTTATTTTCTTATTTATTGACTGACAAGTCTCCTGACCCCATGTTGGGAGAAATCAGAAATACAGAGGAATTGTGCACAATGTGTGAATACAGTGTAGTTGTGAATGTGCATTAATTCCTCTCACTCTCAAAAAAAAGATAATTGCCATAATTAAATTACACAAATCTATTTTATTAACCAATGTGTTTGCTGCTGAACTTTGATGATCCAGTTCAACCATACTTACAAGCAAAAATAGCTTCAAAAACTAATTATTCTGCTTAATTTTTTTTTTTTTTTTTTTACTGCTGAAGTGTATTTTTACAGATGTGAATTTATTTTTTCTTCAACCTGAGGTTTACTCATGACACCTTTTGGTGTGCTTTTACATTTGCTATAAATAGAACTTCTTATATTAAAAACAAACATTCAAGCTCTGTCCATATTTACGTGAAAGTAACTCAAAAGTAACGTAATGCATTCCGTTCCATAAAAAGTAACTAAGTAACGTTATTAGTTACTTTTTTAGGGAGTAACGCAATATTGTAATGCATTACTTTTAAAAGTAACACTGGTTATTAATAAAAAATGGCAACTTTCTTTTTTTATTGTATTAATTTATTTTATTTCACAAAAGAAAACAATAGCTATAACACCAGTAATAGATTTTATTATAAGATGGCAATAGCTTTTTTTAACTCCTTAACTGTCGCCCCTTAAATACAGCTTAAAAAGCTGTAATTCATGAACGCTTTAGAATATAAACATAAGATTGGTCTCTTTTAAAAAGGGAAACTTAGAAGATTATTGCTGCATTGGAATAATTAAAATATATATTTTTGTCTAAAAGTTATTGAAGTTTAAGTTAATTGTTATGGAAATTTACAAAAATATTTGTTTTATTCTTATAATTGTATAATTACATAATAACATGTGTTTAGACTAAAAATGCTAAAATCTGAAACCCATGTGTTTCAAATTTCATCTTAAAATATCTTTAAAAAATTTGATTTCTGTGAGACATTTTGTAGCTACAACACAAAAGGCCACTAGGAGTCACCAAAGCTCCTTTTGTGACTCCTAAAAGTCATAGTTACTTGAGCTGACATCTGACACCATAAACTGAGACTAAGTTTTTTTTTTTTTACTTTTTCTTTACTTTTCTACAAAATATTCACATATGTTTATACTTTTCTATTATATTATATTACATTCTATTCATATTCACAGCTCTGGCTGCCCCATTTGCCTTGCTGTTTTTTGACATAACTTTGTGAAAGCAGACTCAAAGACTCCACCAATACAGCAATTAGTATATTATTGAAAAAACATTAAAAAAAAAAAAATTATTACAAAGTCAACATTATAAATCTCATTCAAGACAGTAAATATGACATGAATATACAGATAGAAATGGTGTATGTGTATAGTACAATATTATTTTATCCATATTTCTAGACAAATACTAGAATGGATGTATAATGAACCTTTAGTGTGGAGAAAAAAAAACTGAATGATTGAAAGTGTGTTTATTGACTTTCTGTTTCTGTTTTTTTTATTGAAAGTGTGTTTATTGACTTTCTGTTTCTGTTTTTTTTTTTGCATTCTTTCATATATTGCTCTATTACTGTTATTATGTCATTGGTATCATACAACAATGATATCAAATATCTATTCAGGAGTCTTAGACCTTTCCAACGACATATAGTTTGTCATGATTACCTTAAGATTTAATTGTAATATAGTGAAATAATCTTAGGCGTCTCGTATACGGGATGGTGACACTTCAGGTTTTAAACAAACTACTGATCAAATAAAATTATACCTTATATACCATTTTCCACAAACGTGAAACAATGTGCAAGTGTGCAAAATTAAACAAGAGAACTGCTTGAGATACCTTCATTAACGATTATAATAGCAGTCAAAAACCTTAATAATCCTTTAAGTTATTGCACACATTACATTTCTTCAGTTGTGCTTTGGCTAGATAAAAAAGCATAAAGTAAATAAATACCTTCATAGAGGCAGCAACCGGTACTTACTTTAGAGTAAAGGCAAAGCATGTACAATAGATCGAAAAGCGTTTCTAAATATGATGGAATAGCTAACTGTTTAGCTGTAAGAGAGCTGTAAGATACACAAAGGAACGAGAAGATTGAGCCAAGGATGACCCAGCAGAAACACACTGATGGCAGAGCAGGGCTCAATGCTGTCTGGAAGGCAAAGACAAGTTCAAGTTTAGGCAGAGAAAGTATTAATTTAGTTATACATAGTCCCACAAAACATCTGCTTTACCTAGCTCAACAAACAGAGTCTTCTGCATCCTGGTTACTTTACAGATGAATGTTGTATTCTCAGTGACGGTGAAGCTCATAATGGTCAGCCTGAATCCGTACGGCTCAAGCTCTTTCACGAATGTGTTGTGTCTGAACTTGGGTTCGGGCATGATTCCAGAGATGTTGGTGTTTATGATGACCTCCTTTTGGCCTCTGGACATGGAGAACTCATAGTCTGTGTGGTAGTTGGGTCTGGGCTCCAGAAGGCAGTCCACTCTGAGGTCATTATTTTCCTCCTGGCATACTGTAATTATACTCTCTTCATCCTGACACAACACTGGGATCATCAGAACTGGAGAGGAGAAATCACTGAGCCTGTTAGGTATTTGCCATATCTGCACAATGTTTTATAAAAGAGTTATATCAAGAGTTCAGTACAGCACTGCGTTTATTTCAAGTACTCCCCAAAGTTGTAGTTGTCATCTCATGCCTCCTCGACACTGACTTTTTCTCTTTTGACGATTACAAAGGGTGATTTTTTGACTGCATGTTCTTTTCTATTTAACAAAAGTGGGTTGGTAATGCTAACCAACAGAAACAGGATACTGAAAATCTTCTTTGCACATATATGTGAGGTAATGTATTATTGATTGTGATATACTGTATCTACAGAAAAATGTACTTGTACTTATGTTTATATGTTAAATAGTATATTATATATTATTATTGTTTATATGCATAATAAATATACACAGTACACACAATCTTGATCAATCTTAAATAATAAGCACTGATATATATATATAATTTTATCAAAGAAATTATGATTAAATCAATCATTTCTATCAAGAAATTGACAGTTGGGAAAATTCAGAAACATTTAACTGTTCAGCACAGAATTACATTTTTTTTAAGGGAATATCATTTTATATTTGAATGATTAGAAGGATAAAAAGCAACATTAGAAAAACATTTCCATAATATTCTTACCTCCCAGAACAAGAATCCACCCAAAACAAGAGTTAAATATGTTCATTGCAAAAATCTAGGTAGAACAAAAAAGAAGAGAGGAGAGTCATAACACTCATAACACATGACACTTAAATGTCACAGAACAGAATAGACACAATTGATAATATATAAATATATATTATTTGACTATCAAAACTCTTATGTTACAGTATATTTATTATCTATCTATCTATCTATCTATCTATCTATCTATATATATATATATATATATATATATACAAACACACACATATTTTTTTAAAGGCTTGTTTGTTTTCCTAGAGCATGTGAAGGTCTAAATAACCTTCATATAAAAAGCATTGCTGATGAATTAATAATTAGCTTAGAAATAACAGCAGTCAGTCTGAAATCTAACATCAAACCCTTTGAAAAAATAGGATCGCAGACTGTTAAACAAACCTGCATTTAAAAATGTTTAGTCTTGTCGGCTATGTGGACCATCCATGAAACTGTGCTCTTCGGACAACAACGGTGCTGTAGCTCCACCTAACCACCTCGCACAGCATCTCAGCTAACAGCATGATGCACTGCACTGCAGAGGACTGCAGCAGCCCCTCCCTTCTGTGCTGCACTCATGTAACGCCTCAGACCAGCACTTATTATTATCTGCTCTATTTAATCCTCCATCACAGGCCTGTCAGAGGCTTAATGGCGGTGCTGTTTTAATCCCAGTCTGTGATGGTTTTTTTGGTTTTTTTTTGGCAGGACACTTTCAGTGGTTCATAAAGCTTCAGCCCTAAGGAGAGTGGAAGGAGAAGAAGCAGAGAGAGGAGAGAAGGAAAATGGTTTGTCTCCCCCTTTTGAAAGTGCTAGAAAATGCTATTCACCTAAAGTCATGCAGAGTTTCCCACAATCTGAAATGATTAATTTTGCCTTGAGCTATATCAGTGAATGCCAAGGTTAACAAGATGTTTCTGTATTTATGTTTGATATTATACTACTGTTCAAAAGCATCAGGTTCGATTTTTAAAAGTCTCCTGTGCTCATTAAGCATGCATTTATTTAATGAAAAACAATTTCAGTTTTACAATTTTAATCACTGTTTTCAATTCGAAACTGGTATTCAGTGCCACACGATCCTTCAGAAATAATTCTAATGTGCTGATTTGTTGCTCATTAAACTTTTCTTATTTTTATCAATGTTGAATATAATATTTTTGTGGAAACCATGATAAATTCTTTTAGGATTCTTTGATTAGAAAGTTCAAAAGAACAGCACTTTTGTACCATTATTTATGTCTTCACTGTCACTTTTGACAATTATAATAATATAGTGTGTGTAGTGTTTACCATGTTCAAAAAAATGTTTAAGTGAAATTTACAATACAATATGAACAATACATTTATTAAAGTGTGTATTCATCTTTGTTAACGTTAGTTCATAAAAATACAATCATTCATTGTCAGTTCACATGTATTGACTAATGTTAACAAACACAACTGTGATTTTAATAATTAGTCAATTCTGAAATTAACATATATTAATAAATGCTGTAGAAGTATTGTTCATTCTTAGTTCATGTTAAAATGCTGAAAAATGGCACCTAGCAAAGCGTTACCAACTTTTTTTACATCAGTAGCTGATCAACACTTATACAGCATTTATTAATATTATTGTCAATGTTGGCCAATTTATGGTCTTTTTTAAAAAAAAAATTAAATTAAACAAAATCTTTTAAGATAAATAATTGTTTGTAATTGTTACAGTCGGGCTGAGAGACAAGGCAAGAAGATGAGCGGATTCAATTGCAGATTGTTTATTTAAAGGCAGAAGTAACACAGGCAGGGTCGATCATCAGCAAAACAGCATTATCAGAGGCATAGGCAGAAGAGAGAGTCAGAGTCCAAGGGGCAAGGCAAAGGCAATAATCCAAACACGAGCAGAAGTCGGCAACGATAAATCCAAATAGACAGTAGAAACAAGGAAACACGGGTGGAAAAACAAGACTAATCAACAGTGCAATGGACCTTGGCAACATACAAACACTTCCGGGTTATATAAACATAAAACTAGGTCAGTGGGAGGAGACTAGAAATGAGTGGCTATGGCAACATACAAGGGGGGCAATGGGGAACCGTGACAACAGATGAGATGGGCGGTGACAAGAGTCCATGAATGAAAACAGACACAAAGCATACACACACAGTTTGCAGGGAGCAGCTGATTATGACAGCAATGATACATCATGATAACTTGATAAATGTATACCATAAATTGCTATTTATTTAAAAAGCCAATAACAGAAAACCTTTTTTATAACTATAAACGTACTGTATCTTTATGAAAAAAGAATAGAAAAGAATAAAGAATATTGTTATTTTTGCAGTGGGCCACCATTTCCTAAATATGCTATTTATTTAGGAAATATAAATATTCATCATATTTCATAAAAATAAATATCTTTGCTTGTGCTTGTTTATCATTACTACATTACTAACTGAAGTAAATACATCAGATCTGTTGTGCCCAGCAGCTGCCAATCATTTGGTTCTCTTGCATTTTATTTTCAGTAAACACTGTGGGTGTGCCCTCGTGAACTATTTGTTTGTTGCTCTTTGCATTTCAATTAGAGCACAAATTAGCATGTAAAAGGCCTTTATTGTCATTTTCTTAGATGGGTGCAGGTATATTCAATACCGCTAAGATTTCAGTCAATCAAAAGACTGATGCACCTCAAACAAATGCTGTTTCTAGACATACGCATATCGCACACACACACACACACCAGTGTTTGTTGTTGCTTTATTTTCCATGGGAATGATTATTTATTAAAGAGATTAAAGAGAGTGACATCTCCAGTGTTTCCTTAAGTGACAAGGTATGCTTTTTGAAAAGCGCTGACAGCTCATTGCTGAAGTTGAGAATTAATTCCACTGCTTTATTTTGAATTGTTAATTTGCCTCGGCTGATAACAATGCTGCTGGAGTGTAAAAAGGATGTTTTACATTTGAAAGGATTTCAAAATAAGCCATGACAACCTGCCCTTCACATCAAATGAAGCGATTAATTCATCTGTACCATACAAATGTTGCTCATTGGTTTGTTGCTTTGGGGTCCCTAACAAATTAAGATTAAAAATTTAATTTTATTTAATTAACACAGTAACAAAGTATTATAGGAATTAATTCTAATCTGATTTACTGCAATGTTTTCATCAGTATGTTATTATGGCAAGGGGAATTTGGTACAATTTACAATCTAATTCCGTTACTAACATAAAACCTTTACGCAATTTTAGTGATTTTAAAGAGTTTTCATTCATTCATTCTTTGAACCACTTGTCACATGTAGAGTTGTGGCAATTTTTCATTCTTAATTTTTTTAAAAAAGTGCAATTTAGCTAAAGGAAGCAAATAAGTTATTATTTATTGGGATGAAATGTTTACTGTGCATTAGAGTATGTACTGAAATTATTAACAAAACCCAGATCGGCTATTATGTTTTAAAATACAGCATGAATAGCCCTTCCACAGGGTTTGCACAAATGTTTTGACAAAAGTGTGTAGTTTATCCTATACCTTACAATAGACTTACTAAACTGACGTCATAAGATTGATTTGTCTTTGATCATATACATTATACTGCGTTTTACATTATATCAGCACATAAATATAGTCTTCTCCTTATTATTGTTTGCACATTGGACACTGCAATGCAGTTCTGAAACTGCATGTTCATTTTTTGAGCACAAGAGGGAGGTGTAGGACTACACCTTTGACACGTGCCTGAGGTACAATAAATTCGCTTTAAATTTATATCCCAAAATGCTTTGCCACACAGAATTTGAGCGTTATCGCGTTAAAGCTGATCAGCGATCAACTGTTGAAGAGTACGATGAGTTATTAACGTGTAGTTAGTTTTGCTTTTATTGCTGCGCCTGGAACTGTGATCCATTAATCGTCTTGCCCTTAATCACCGGGCGAATCAGACGAGAGCTGCAAGTTGGGCGCAACTTTGAATGCCGTGCTCATTTGACGTTTTTTAAACATCCTACAATTTACCAGGGACCAGGATGTATTATAGGTAAGGTAAATACGACTACTTTCCGCGGAACAGATGATGCTTATAAAGACTTTTGCCAAATGCGCGTGGATGAGGACCGCTCCAGGAGTGTAGGACAACAACTGCGGGAAAAAACCCGTTCAATCTTTAGTCTAGGCTGCGACTGGACGGAGACCTGAGGGTTATGTTGATACGGTCATCCATTTTTCTTTAATCTCAGTGCTTTAAGCTGATTTATGTTCGATCCGCTGCCCACGCGCGCTGTTCAAAGTGCGCCTCGACGCGCGTAATTGTACTCAGTCGGAGTATTGAAGGGTTCGGTCCGGTGCCTGGTGCCCACCCGAACTGACTGACACGTTTAAATTAAGAACTGGACATCTGAATATCTTCAGCTTTCGTGACACCTCTCAATAGATGGGGAACCTGGATGATTGTTCTCTAAGGGACTGTGTTTTCTGTTAAACTCACACCGCACCACTTGTTTTAAAATCTGTTTCTTAAACAAGACCATGATGTTTTTGAAACTGCTTCTTCCACTGATGTCCATCGTTTTGATACGAGGTAAGACAGACTGTTTCTTCTTATAGTGCTATTTAATGCTCAATTTCACGTTGTCAATCACTTCTATGTTGTTTTTCAAGATCAATAGCTTACTATTGCGTAATATTTAAAACCATTATTGAAACAATAAAGGCTAAATAATAGTAGTAGCCGAATATTTATTGAATTATCAATAGTAATAATAATAATAGTAATTAAAACAGCAACGATAATTATTTAGAAAATGCTATTTCTTTATAATTTAACATATCCATTAATAATGGTGTGCTATCTTTTCGAAGTCCATCATGCATTTTAGCATAGAACCAATATTAAAGAATCAATTATGTACAAAAGTGTTGCTTTTGTTAAAAACAAAACAAAACTTGGTCACTCTTCAATATTGAACAGTGTTGTTTTTGTGAGCTATTATTTTCATCAGATTTTTTATTGTTTTATTTCTGCTTTTTGACACAGTATTATTTTTTTTTTTTTTGTAGAACATACATTAATTGATGCATGTGTTCATATACTGTGTAGTCTGTCTCATGGATACAAGATAACGAAGAGTCAAATATGCTGAAAAGTGGCTCTTAAAAGTTAGGGGGCTCTAAAAATGTAATATTAGGGTCCACCATAGTTACTTCCATTCTGGCACTAAACATGCTCTGTGGTGTTGAACTGGATTTTTCAGTGTATGTACCATCAGAATCACTGCTAGTGATGTCACAGCATAAGTCTGCAGAGTCTGCCTTTTTACAAACACATTGAGCATCTGAGATTTCCTAGACACTATGCTACAGTTAAGAAACATCTGGTGTATTGTGATCGGTTTTTTCATGAAAGTGAAGGCAATCCGCTTTGTGTTGGGGAGTAAATCAACAGCTCAAGCAGTCACATGTGCAACATGCTGACTGCGTACTTATCTGTAGGCCTATAGTGGGATTTGCAGCAGTATTTTCTTTGTGCTGTTTGCCCTGCAGACGTTAATGTATATATCAGCACTGGAGAATGAAATATTAATAATCTCTCTCTTATTTCTGTAAGTACATAAGTCAACACATTCTGTTACATTTGGAAAACACAGAGTATGGAACAACATGTTGCTCAAATGTCCACATTGATGTTGTAAAAGTGTTCAAATTAGGCTACTGGCATCTTTGAGAGCTTAATCATGAGAATTTATTATGCATCCCAATTTTAGTTGACTTAATAAAGGTTATTGAGTCCCAAAATGTAGTTACAGTAACAACAAAAGGTCAAAATTATATATACATACATATATATATATATATATGACTCATTCTATAATTTTGGGTAAATTTGGCATCACCGTTGAGTAACAATGCTGACAATAGTAAATTCTATTGTTGTAACAGAATTGACACTTTTATTTAATTACTTGCTAGCATAAATGCTAAGAAAACATGACACTTATGAAAATGTGATTAAAAGACCTTTAAACAACCCAATGTCAGACCATTAATAAATTCTGTTTTCCTTTTGATATTGTGGTAACAGAGTTGACGTTTTAAAAATAACTCTTGGTGTAAGATGTTTTCAGATCAAAATATTTTCTCACAGATAATTTTTAGTGCTTCAGATCTTATCAGTGAGTGAAAGTGACATCATGTTCTGTAACTTACACAATTCTGAGAGAAGTTGACACGAGATTTGGGGACACACATTTGTCTAAGAAAAAATAATTTTAAATAATTTAATGTTGTAGAATTAATTAAGTAACTATTTAGGGCTTTTATAAATAAAATGAATAAACTGTTGCCAAAAGAGTACATAAAAAATAGAGATCACAAAAAATACACTAACTAATGCAAAAAACAAGAAATCATGATTTTCAGCAATTTTAGTTGTAGCATAAATTATTATATTGTTATGGACTGTAACATCTTGTTATTCATAACAATTAGTAAATAATAATAATAAATCAATTAAAATAATAAAAAATATAACTATTTGAAAAAATGATGAAAAAAAATACCAAAGGTATTAACTAATTAACTAATGTTAACTAACACTTGTGATTTTAGTAATGCATTAGTACATGCTTGTTAACAGTGTTAGTTAACAGTGTTCATACTGAGTTCATGTTAACTAATAATGAACCTTATTTTATTGTTGTTAGCTTTTATTTTGATATTGGAGTAAAATGTGATATGGGCATGTTTTTGGCAGGTTTTATGAGGTTCACTGTGTCTTGGCTTTGTTTGAACAGGCCTTTAAGAAATGTGCTTTGTTGTAAAGACGGTGCCATTGTACAAACATATTTGAACATTTGCATAACTCTTTTGGATGGACATTTGCCAGATTTGTCTGTGAATCCAACACGTTATGCGTAATATATTTTGGATTGCTGCATCTGTATTGTTTTGGATAATGCTGTCTACTTTTTCCTTGAGGAGATCCCAAAATAGAATTGTCACCAGGGGTGAAACTTGAGTATGATTTCTGAACTGTTGTCAGTAACAACCACAGAAACTGGTTTCATGTCATCTTGACTTCATGTCATTTTGATACAGAAAGAAGCACAGCTAAGGAAACAGCAGGATGTTTAACTTCATTAACAACAACCTCAGTTGATTTCTAAAATAATTAACAGCACTTGAGAATTTCTTTTTCTACATGTCAGTTAACATAATATGTATCGGAACTAAAAAATTGCTAAGAACATAACTAAATGTAAGATAGATGTGAAATGACACACAGAAAGTTCTTGACTTTTTGAATAATAAAAAGAGAACTTGCATATTTGAAATCCCTGTGAAATATGAATGCATTCTTCCATTTGTGGCTCTAATTAGAAGGAATTATTGAAGAACATTGCATATATGTGTGTGTGTGTGGCCTGTCTGGTGTTAAGCGTTGTCTGGTCCTGCTGTGGCTGATCCTGACCCACTTTCCCCCCCTTACTATCAGCACTCCCGCTTAAACTGCCACTGAACACACGCTCCCACCATCTGTTATCCCCTGGCCCATTGCCATGGCAATACTGGGAGTCTTTTCTAAACAGGCGATGCAGTAGTCCGTGGGTAATGTAGTAAAGGGCTGAACTCCAGCAACAGGTCATTGTACTAAAACCACAGCGTTGGCATAAGCCAGCTCAGTCCATGCAACGCAGCTCTCTGAGCTTGAGTAATGATGAGCTGTGATTAAGTTGAGGGACTAATCGCTAAAATGATTCAACTGTACCAACCCGCCAGACGCAAATCAGTTCCATGGGGTAAAAATTCATCAGAAATGGATATCAAATAAATCTGGATTAAGAGTGTTCTGTAGTGGTGGGATTTTGATTCATCTCAGTGACTTTTGAAGCCATTCACCAAAAAGACTCATTGAATCATTTATTCAGTTGGTTCATCTTTCAGGACTGAAACAAATTTGAATTAGTGTGTTTATAAATCTACTATGAACTAGTTTCAGCAGTGTTATAGTTTATTTGTAACATGCTTTTTATTATTATTATTATATTAATATTTTATAGTTATTTTTATCTTTAAATTTTCAGTTTACTTTAATTGGAATATTTAGTAATTTTATGTCCTTTAGTCATTTTTAGTTTTTATTTTTTTGTATAATTTCTACTTGCAATTTTAATACTTCAACTAGTTGCCATTTTCATTTCAAATTTTTGTTTTTAATTGTAGTTTTTAAGTTTTTTATGTAATCTTTATATTGTATTTTATTTAGTTTAGTTCACTAACTGAAATAAAAAAATAAATACGTAAAAATAGCATCCCTAAGTCATTTCAACCATGGTTTATGATGCTCTAGTTTTCATTAGCTTGTTCATTTTGTTTCATTTTTTCTTGTGTTGTCTTGTTTTTTATTGTGCATTGTTTAGTTAGCTGTATTATTTTAAATTATTATTTAATCCAGGGCTCTAGAGTGCGACCAATTTGGTCGAAACTCTGGGACTCTTAAAAGTTGTGTCAGCGATTTCAAGCCTGAAACATAAAGTGTCAGATTCAGCTGACCTTTCTTCACGATCC
>JAUYWG010000022.1:997493-1033102 GCA_034779775.1 Enteromius afrohamiltoni | reverse complement strand
GTGCTTCAAATAAAGAACTTTATATTGACCATATTGTTAGTTAATCATTTACAAGTCAATATTGCCTATATGGACAGTGATATAAAAAATATAAATAAATAAATAAATAAATAAAGTGAACTTGTAAAACTGCGGTGTTAAATGTGATGCGGTTAAAAATGTAACAAAAGTTAGGTGCACCAGTGCAAAAAGTTAGTCTAGAGCCCTGTAATCAAAACAACCCATCTACAGTAATTGGAATGCAGGATGAAAAAACGTGAGTCATCTAATAAACAAAAATCATCAAAAAAAAATTGCTCCTCATAATGTTCAGATCAAAGAACAGACTTGTTCAGTAAAGGGCATATTCATCCATTACATCTAAACAAAAAAATGTGAGTCTGTTTAAATAAGTGTTTCTTGAACAAAACAGAAGGCCTATTAGTGTTCTGTCACCTGATTGTATTTTTTTATTTTATTTCAGTTCTCCAATTGTATCGTGTCCCAGTCGTTAAGTTCTCCTTTCCTTCTGGAATTTTGCACGGTTAGGCATAACAACTGAAGATATCTAAATTAGAAAAAAATATTAGGCTCCCAGACAGACGTGATCTCAGGAAAAAAAATGTGTTTTATTTAAACACTATAAGCAACACCAATCTCATCTCAGCTTCCTGTCATCCTCTTTACGTCTGAGCGTACACAAATCCAACATTTCATCATGAGAAACCAATTAAACCAAGCTAAAAGAGAGATATCAAACTGGAGTGTTGTAGAGCAGTGTCACTGCATGTAATGGTAGGTCCACCGGTGAAAGTTGATAACCCTGCCTGATGGTATTATTCAAAGAGAGGGCTCTCCAGCTTACTGGCACATCATATTAAGTATGATAGCTTGCTTAAGGCAGCATACTGCTGTAGTGCTCAGCTCTGGTTAGCTTCATCTACTACTAGTATTAGAGCTGAAGTAATATCCTGTAATATCCACACCACTAAAGTCACCAAACAGAATAATGACCAATAATGGACACTATTGCCATTGGATAATCCTGCTTCCAACCCAACTCTATTGGTTGAGTATAGAGCCAAAGTTGACTATTGTTTCTGCATATCAAGCTGGAGTAGAGTAAGTATTTTAAGACTGAAATAAAAATATTATTTAATTAAGATTTGGACAAGGCTGTGTAGCTATATTTCTGATCCCTGTTATGTTTGCCAGCGTCAAGTGAAAATTCGATGGTGACATTTACCTTACCTGCAGGCTTAAAAGTATGACAGAAAGAAGAGAATTTCTTATTAATACTTTTCATTGACGGCTACATGTGTTATGTTTGAGGATGGTCTTTGAACGTTTTCTTTTGGAAAATTAGGAACAGACTTGAATGTTGTTTTACAATTTACTATTACAATGGCTTGTTGGCGTATTAAAGCGATTCGCAGCGCTTTTGTGGATATCACCAGCTTTGCCTGTCTGCTTTTAGATTAAAAGCCTACTGCTTAGAGATAGAGCAAATTGTGATGAGTATCATGATGGACAGCTCTCAGGGAAAATGGCAGTGCAGAAATGCTTTTGTGTTTCTGATGGTACTGTTAAAATAATAGTTTTTTCACACATTTGCAAGAAGTTGGACGGCACAAGCTAGTTATTTTAGTGTTATTCTAGTTATTTTATGAGCTGTTCACAGATTTGGATTTAACTTTTTGTTAGAGTGATAAAGAATGTGAAAATCCTCTGAACCTTTGACTTCTCAGCCTTTATCTCTGCTTGGGTTTAAGTCGTTGCTTTCCATAGGTTCTTCATTAGTATCAAACCTGTGAGATACTAGATCACAGTGATTGTAATAAAAGGGAAAATTAGAGTTCATTTTACTCTCCTAAGACCTATGATAACTGTCCGGGTAATGTAGAAGAGTGTATTATAGTCATAAATCTTCTTGAACATTTCTTTAGAAATAGACAGGGCTCAACTTTGAGGATAAAATGGTACCTGAGATATGCTCACTCTTGATCCTTGCACAATTAGTGAAGCAGAAAAGGGACATTTCACAATTTAGTTGTGCAAGAGTGCTGGGCAAATTGACTTCCATATAAACAGGCATTTTTTAGTTCTGAGTCATGTCAGGGTGGGACTAGAAACTATCTTTGATCACTCATCACCAGGTAGTAAAAGCCTGCATTTTCAGAAGAAGAAATAAACAGTATGAAAGCTGTCACTGGGGCAGTGCCTTTTCAAAATGTAATACTTTTGTAACTAATAGGTAGCAATATGTAAATTCTAGGTGCTTATATGTACCTTTTAGATACCAATATGGACCCTTTAGTTAAAGGCAGGTAGTGACAAGTTTCTTTCCAAGAGTATGAGTGAATAATGATGTTTTGAACTGTTGTTTTGAAATGTTTTCGAAACTCAACACGTAGCTTCTCAGTGATCTACGGCTCTGTGTATAAGCTGGCGTTCCTTTTGAAAACAGCTGATGGAGATTTACCGCTAATCAAAGAACCGGCTTTACTGACGAGATGCGCATAATATATCGTTCGCTATATATCGGCCAGCCCTAGAGGCAATTACACATAAATGTGATCCTGGCCCGCAAAATCAGCTTTAAGTCGCTGGGGTATATTTGTAGCAATAGCCAAAAATACATCAAAATTTTACATTTTTCTTTTATGCCAAAATCACTAGGATGTTAAGTAAAGATCATGTTCCAGAAGATATTTTGTAAATTTTCTGCTGTAATTAAACATAAAAACTTAAATTGGTTATGTGGTCCATCCAGGGTCACAAATACTGACAGATTTTCAGATGCTGTGAAATGAGATCGGTCTGTTGGTTAGGTCAGGTTTTGCTGTGCCATAACGCAAAGTCACATGACTTTTTGGTGGGCATGGAGAAATTATAAAGCATTTCTGTCTCACATTATTCACATTAACCCGTTTTTCACAGAAGTCGAAAACTACGTCAAGCGAGCGTAAATACTTTTTTGCGCATCTGCTGTGAAAAATGAGCATAAAAATAGGATCCTGAAAACATAGCTTGTGATGTGGCAAACTATTCTTTCTCTGCATAGCCAGATGTATACATTTACATACAATGTACATCCTACATCATCCACTGAAATGCAGTCAGACGAACCTCTGGATATTTTCCTTACAAAAACACATCCCTTCAATTCATTGGACTTTTATTAACACTCTGGAGCCATGTGGTGTACTTCTTATGATGGATACATACACCTTTTTGGGATTCAAAATAGTGCTGCACGATTAATCATATCGCGATCGCGACGTCAGCCTATGCGATTACATTACAGCAAACGTTGCGATTATATTAAATAAACAAATGCATTTGTCAACTAGGGTTGAGCGATGTCGACCAGTTTTGCATCGTACGATGTCTATTGTGAAACGATGGCATCGTCGTCGTATTGAGACGTTCCGTTCACACCAGACGCGAATGCAGCGTTAAGCGCGAGTGATTTACATGTTAAGTCAATGCAAAGAAGCAATTAGACATCCTGCAGCACAATTCACGCGAATTAACCGACACGTTAAAATGGGTGCCGAAATAAATACGCGCTGCTTACGCCCTGCTGACGCAGGCAGAGGGAAACTGCCGTAAACTCGACATGTTCAAGCGTACAAATACATGCGAATAGCGAGATATATTCGCCCAAGTCACCTCAGGTGTGAACGCACTTTTAGCAAAGAGAGATTTGGGAAAATGATTGGCACTGGACAAGAAATACCAAAAGAAATATACTAAGTGTATGTTACATCCTGCTAAAGTGTTTTTGTACAACATGTAAAAATATAAAAGTGGGTATTTGTTTTATTTATCTGTACTTTTGACTTTTTAATTTTATTTTAATGTTAATGTTCGTGCAGGCCTACTTCAAAATCTCGACCCCCATTCACTGCCAATATAAAACTCAGAAGAGTATATTTTTTATATATAACTCTTATTGAATTAGTCTAAAAGAAGAAAGTCAAGTACACCTAGGATGTCTTGAGGGTAAGTAAATCATGGGATCATTTTTATTTTTAGGTGAACTGCCCTTTTAATGGTGAACATTCGGTTACTATATATTGTGCGGGCTTTCTATAGTTCAAAGTTTGTTATAGATAGGACTGAACAAACATTCAGTTTTACTCATTGAATAACTGAGAATGTTCTTCAGCCTTGTTCATAGGTGTTGGATACACTGTAGCTCTCGTTCCTCAAAGCTTTTAATCAGCTCAGAGACCAGAGCTCATCAGTTCACCAGCAGAGTGGGAAGAAATGAGGTCATAACTTTTGTGATATAGCATACTTTCTTGTTACTTTGATGGGGCTTTTGCATCCATTCGATTGTTCCTCATTGGTTCATTGTGGCTCCATGAAACAAAACTGAATTGCACTGAATACAGTGTTGTTCATGCAGATTTGGAAAGAGGGCGAGTAAACGATGACAGAATTTCGGGTGGACTAATCTTTTAATATCATGAGAGGCAAAACTGTGAAACTCTGTTTGCTTTTTTATTATGCAACAAATGTCTGAACAAGTTTCAGAGCTGACAGTGCATGCTGGGTGGAAATGTCTGTGTCTTATCCGATTGACTCTAGGATGCAGTGAGGAGACTGGACAGCTGAACAGCAGTTTGGACTGTGTTCTTGCTCCCCTTTGTTTGACGGAGGGCTTTCTATTCTCGTTAGCCTTTGTGCTCAGTGTCATGACAGCTGACTTATGAAGCACAGTCCAGCCCGGCGTGTCAGGTCATCATGTCCAGATGACAAATCCTGTTTTAGTTTCTGTCACAGATTTAAGTCCTTGTGAGAAATGTTGTGTTTTCATCAGTTTGTAGTTTGGTACTTCTATTTAAACTGGCTTTGGTTCATTTGTGTGTGTGTGTGTTTAAGTTGACATTTGCAAATCAGCTGATGAATATATAGGCTGTAATGTAAGATCTCAGTTTGTTCTAGTATTAAGTGTTTATACTTGTTGATTTAATTCACTTCTTCTAATAGCACAGAGACATTTTAACGGATGTAATGCTAATCCAGTTACAATTCAATTTTCTTGTTTTCTTCACAAAATAAAGGTTAAAAGCTACTTTACTGCTTTATCTGACAGTTCACCCTCTTCTTGAAATTATAAGAAAAGGTCAGAATTCTGAGATATAAAATAAAATGAATTCATTATTCAATTTTTCTTTGTTACAAAATAAAAAAGCAATTATGCTTTTATATAATTTTTATGCATTTTTAGTTTATATAAATTCTCAGTAGCGCAATAAATAATTCTAAATTTCAAGATAAAAAGTTGTATTCAGTAGTGGAAACCAAACATCCATAAAATTCTTAAACATAAAAATATTATAAAACTCATAAATAATGTAATAATAACATAAATCATGAATAGGTCAAATCTTTTCACTTTAACTGTTGGTTCAGTTCATAAAAATGATTTAAATGATTTGTTTCTTGACTCAAACAAGACTCACTGGTTCAGTGTTGCTCTTTAAAATGATCAGAATGTAAATATAGCACTTGTAATATAGCACATGAACCATCTCAAAAACTGAACGTGCTCTAAAATAATAATTACTTACATATTTGAGTTCTGAGTCTTTTTATAAAAGGTGACAAAATGTAAAATAAACCTTAGCTGCACACCCCACTGGTTCTCTCTTCCTGATCTGCAAACATGGCCGTACTACCCCAAATATTACTAATGGATATCACTAACAGATAAAACTGTTTATCAGTTAATGGAAAAGGATGGCATCTCTCTTTGAGTAGGTATATATACTGCAGGTTTATACAGCATCACACATATATAATGTTCCCTCATACGGTTGGAAGCGATGCAGAACTTCAATATCCTGAGTGCTGTAATCTGCTGCTGTCGCTAACCTCCTCCAACCTGTCGTCCAGCGGCCCTCCGTTCAGCAGGGCTTTGCTGTGTTTGCGCAGGCTCATGAACAGTCCTAAAGCCTGGGAAAGCCAGTCTGCTCCCCCGCTGTCTATTCTAATCCAGGGCCGGCTTTCTGCCTGCCACTGACTCTCGCATTTATTTTTTGTTGTTGTACTTTTTTTTTTTTTTTAAGCTTTCCTTTTTTTAAGCTATAGTGACCACAGACTTAAGGACTGCATTTAACAATATTAAATTTGTGTCCTGAATATTACACAGAACATTTTTTTTGTCTTATTTTGCTAAATTATTTCATAAATGACTCTGTGGTGATATATATGAACAGATTCATATTAACCGGCTACACTCTGCCAGCTACATGCTTAATTTATTAACATGTTTACCTCCTACTCAACTCATTTCTGTCAATAAAAAAGAAAATACTATGCATTTTTAATACCGTACATGCTTTTTTGGCATGATTTAAAAGATGCAAATACCACTACTGACATATCTGAACCTCCCTGCCTCAGAAAAGACTAGAATTTTCCAAAAAGGAGAAGAAAAAATGTTGTGTTTACTGTTATGTAAGGGACTTTACCTCAGTAAAGTGCTGCCTTATTTTGGAGAGGGATTGTCTCCTGTTTTAAGTGGTTTAACACTAGGACTCCTCTGGCTATGTAGAGGCTTGGGATTGGAGTATCACGCACACGTCCCGCAGGTAAACACAGGCTGTGTTTACAGACACCCTTTAGCCAGGGCGGGTGAAGTACCGCTCTGTATCTTATTGTAGCCGTGGTTCTTAAACCCTCCTATTTTTAGACAACTAGATTTAAGTCTCAGTTGCATGAACTTGCTGCACCTTATTTACCAGCTACAGGCCCAGGGTAAAGAGACTCATCTACATCTTTCATTACTCTTTGTCTTCCATATGCTATTGTCTTGGTGGATAAAGTCTTTGTAAACTAATAAGGGGAATGTACCCATTTAGGAAGTTACTAAGTTAATTGCCCCAGTTCTGAAAACACAGGACCTGTGTAAAGTATATCTCTGGATTGAGTGAACTATGTCTGCCTAGTGCCAGCTATGTGCTTTATATATTTATTCATTTTTTCTTTGCGTTTTTGCATTATTTTGATAACATAGGGGTCAAGGGTAAAACTGAATAAAAAGGAATTACTGGTGTTGCTGTAATATATATTTTATATGTAGTCAGCAAGGCTACTTAAGGCTATTTAACTGATCCAAAATTATGTAAAAACAGTAACATTTCGACATATTATTAACATTTTTTAAACACCTGTTTTTAATATTATTTTAATATATTTATTTTTGTGGTGGCAAAACTACATTTTCAGCAGTCATTGCTTCAGTCTTCATTGTCACATAATATTTTATAAATGCTGATTTGGTGCTTAAGAATGAAATATATATATATATGGGTCATTCTATAATTGCGGGTACATTTGGTGAGAAAAGAAAACATGACACTAATGAAAACATGATTAAAAGACCTTTAAATAACACTGTTTTCTGTTTATATATAATAATTCTGTTTTCCTTTTGATATTGACAGAGTTGACATTTTTAAAAAATAACTCTTGGTGTAAGATTTTTAGATTAAAGTGTTTTCTCAGAGAGAGCTCAGATAATTTTCAGTGTTTGCAGATCTTATCAGTGAGTGAACGTGTTTTTATTTCCTGTAACTTTCTCAATTCTGAGAGATATTTCCACCAATGCAAAATGGTTTGCTAACAGAGTTGACATGAGATTTGGGAACACACATTTTTCTAAGAAGGAAACTCATTTTAAATAATTTAATGTTATAGAATTAAGTAAGGAACTATTAAGGGCCTTCATAAATAAAATTAATAAACTGTTGCCAAATGAAAAGTACTTTAAAATATTTTGATTGCACATTGGTACATGATGGAAATGAATACACAAACTAATTTGGACAAGAAGAAATCATGATTTTTAGCTATTTAAGACACTTTTAAAATACATTATTTTATTTTTTGGACTTTAACATCTTCTAATTCATAATTAATTAAATAATTAAAATAATTAAAACCATTTGAAAAAAAAGTGACTTTATTTTTGCGGTGACACCAAATGTACTTGCCATTATATATGTATTAGTTTAAATTATGCTAAAAGCAGTTTTGCTTAATTTAAAAATTGCAATTGTCAAAAACAGTGCTCCTTAATATTTTTGAGAAAACTGTGAAACATTTTGTGGAAAAGTACAAAATATTTTTGTATTTTTTTACATTGTAAAAGTTTTTGCTGTCACCCATCCTTAAGCTTTTAAATCCTCCTGGTTGAGGTCCTCCCATCATTTCAAATCTAATTCAAGTTCAGGAATTGAATGGGAATTTAAATTAAATTCTAAACAGCCAGTAAATGTTTATTTTGTTTATTAAGATTCTTGTTTGTTTTTAGTTTGACACTAGAGATCTTGACAGTTCATCCACATGTTATGAGGAATAACTGTTAATCTTTTTATTTCCAGGTGTTCGTGGTCAGATGGTCCAGATGGACAGCAGTAAGTCAGGTTTTGTGGGCTCACAGGTAGAGCTCCGCTGTCAGTTTGTCAACAGCAACCCACCTGTAAAAATCTCACAGGTCACCTGGCAGAAGCTGGTCAACGGCACTAAGCAGAACGTCGCCATCGCCAATCCGGCCCTGGGGGTGTCAGTACTGAGCCCCTTCAAAGAGCGCGTGCGCTTCAAGAACCCCGCCGTCCGCCAGCGCACGCCTTCCCTGGAGGACACCACCATAGTCTTCAACAAACTAAAACTGACGGATGAATCCAGCTACATCTGCGAGTACACAACCTTTCCAGCTGGCAACAGGGAGAACATGGTTAATCTCACTGTTTATGGTATGTAATGCTGCTGTTCAAATACCAAATGTAAAGCTGACAGTCAATACCACGAACAATAAATTAAAAAATGTGACTTCAGATGAGATTTAAGAGTTGAATGACATCAATTTCAGTAGGCAAGTAAAGATATAAAGGTATGTCATCCAGGATGTTTGTTTCTTCATTGGAAAAGACAAAAGGAAATTTCAGCATTAATTGCTCATCATTTCTTTTGATTTCACAGAAGAGTAATTTCAGTGTATATTGCATCATTTTCCAAGTTGAAAGGCCTTTGTCTTTTAAAATGTTTTCCATGAAAACTGATTACTATATAGCACATTGCAGTTCTTAATGAAAAAAAAAACACCAATAACCTGAAAAGCTTGCAAAACATAATTTGGCACATAATATCACAGTAATCCAGTGGTTGTCTGCAATGCATGAAATATTCCCGTGTTCTAAGCCTATGTATTTGTCCTGCAGCTCGCCCCATGATCCAGATGAGTCTTTCCACACCCTCTATAGTGGCGGGAACCAAAGATCTGAAGATGACTGTTGCCACGTGTGTTTCTGCCAATGGGAAGCCACCCAGTGTGATCACATGGGAAACTGATTTAAATGGAGAATCCAACACCCAGGAGATACGCAACCCTGATGGGACTGTTACAGTGCGCAGTGATTACCTGGTGGTTCCCAGTCGAGAAATACACCAACAGCTGCTCACCTGTGTCTCCACATATAATGAGGAACAATACACAGACAGTGTTACACTCAACATTCAGTGTAAGAAACCACTACTGTTCAAACATCTGGGCTCAGTAAGATTAAAAAATAATACTTATTCAACAGGGATTCATTAAATTGATCTGCATTGTTCTAAATAAATACTGATGTTATTTTAAACTTTATATTCATAAAAAAATATGAAAAAAGTATATAAAAATTTTGGGTTCTATATTATTATCTATATTAAGCAGCAAGTGTTTTAAACATTGACAATAACACAATTTTTTTCTTGAGCACCAACTTAACATACTAGAAATGATCTCTGAAGGATCATGTGACACTGAAGACTGAAGTAGCTGTAGAAAAAAATAAGCTTTGTCATCACAGGAATCATTTTAAAATGCATTTAAATAGATAACAGTTACTTTAAATTGTAACAATATTTCAAATGATGTTTTACTAACAAATTTCGGGAGGGTCCTCCAATCATTTTATTGAGCCTGTCCTCCAACCAAAAAAACGACTATATAGATTGTTTATGCAAGTACCTTATTACAACCTATATTTAAGTTTTAAAGATAAGTAAAAATAATGACATTGTCGTATTGCGTCTGTCATCATGAAATGCATGTTACTGTCATTATCGATCAAAATGCGTGCTTTGTTTAAATATGTATGTGGACTTTCCACACTGATCTCACAGTGATTAAATAGTATTTTAGTAGGTGAAATTCATAAGAATGACAACACCTAACCCACCTGTTACAAAAAGGCTGCAAAATCATGTTTCATAGAGATTCTCTAGCACATGTGTCCCCTGGGTTCAAACCTATGAGTGCATAATCACATCTTGTCTTTTAACACATTGCTCTACAACCTGAGCTACACCAACGCTTAAATCGCTAATTTCCTGCTTCTGATAGGGGTGCAAGTGTAGTATACACTCTGATGGGTTGAATATCTCTGCTATGTACAAACGACCTATACGAGCGTATTGGTTGGAGGACATGTTGATTAGGGGTGGAACAATATGCGTAATGCGCTGTCAGTTACAAAATCACTACTGCTTTGGATTTTAAACTGCAAAAAATAGAAAAAAAATTAAAAAAATAAAGAGCTGCATTTGAATGGCCCCTAAGCCTTTGGTGACACATACACCACGAAATTAAATAGTTGATCTCTCCCCAGTCATCTCCCCTCACGCGGATTGTCCCGCTGGAAGAAACGGCGCCCTGGATGTCAGTGGATGGCGCGCACACGGGACGCTCAGCTTTCACCGTTTGAAATGGCTCAAATCTACTTTTTATTAAGTTTTAATTAATCAATAAATACCATCCAAGGCTGACTTTTCCAAAACACTTCTTTATTTGCTGCTAAGAAACCCCAGAAGATATGTGAAGTATAGCTCCATTGTTGTTCAAAGTAAAAGAAAAGGGGGGGAAACAAGGTCATATTATGTTAGTTCTAATAAATAAAAATGTGAATTTTTTTTATTGTATTTTTGCCATATCAAAAATATACCGAACCATGAGACCACTGTATCGTATTGAACCGAACCGTGATTTTTGTGAACCGTTCCACCCCTAATTTTGATTCTATTGCCCAATTACAGCTAAGAAACTTTCCCTTAAATTTCGACAACTTCCACTCCTTAGCATCTTCGTTCTTTGCATCCCTCCACCACCCTTTACTCCTCCTTGAGTAGGAACTAAGCCAGGTTTCTCCCAAGGTTTTTTTCTCCCACGCAGTTTTGGTTCCTTGCCACCGTCGCCTTTTGGCTTGCTTAGTCAGGGACACCTGGTTTCTAGCAACCTTAGCCATCTCACTTCTGGTTAATGAGAAGTGGGAACTCGTGAAACTATTTTTTGAAAAAGACTATTATTTTTAGAAATCTTACTAATCCCCACACTTTTGATACAGCATACATGTTATTTATTACACGTCACTTTCAGTTTGATTTTATTTTTTAATTATTTAACTTGTAACTTTTAATATATTATCAGGGGTTCTCTATTAAATAATTTTATTCTCAATAAAATGAACAAAAGTTATGTTATTTATTCTCCTTTCTCCTTGTTTACAGATGAACCAGAGGTGATGATAGAAGGCTTCGATGGGAACTGGTATTTAAACAGAGAAAATGTCCAGCTCACCTGCTTGGCAGATGCCAACCCATCCATCTCAGTGTTTCAGTGGAGATAGTATGTCATTTTACTTAGTTCTGCTCACAAATATTTATGCTCTGTTAAAATACATTGAAATTGATTATCTTAAAATATACTGTAGCCGAAACAACTGAATGTTGATTAGCACACAACAAATAATTGCAGCTCTCTTTACAATGCACTTCAAAAAGTTTAAAGGCTATACTTTCTGGCTATACATGTGTGTTTTTACATTTATTTGTTGTACAATGCCTCGGGCCATAGACTTCCGTTGTACAGGCGTTACTATAAATACATTACTGAGGGTTAAGCCAAAATTATTTTCATGAAAAAATTTGGGTCTGGTATAAATGTAATTTCACTTTTCAATATTAATTCCGGGACACTCATCTATCATATCATCTAACATTCAGTTACAGTTCTTTCAGTTTTAACTTTCGTGCTTGACCTGACGAGCCTTTGTCTCTCCAGCTTGAATGGAACTATGCCGAGTACAGCCGAGCTTCGTGATGATGTGCTGATCTTTAAAGGTCCTGTAACCTATGATATTGCAGGCACTTACGTCTGTGACGCCAGCAACAGCATTGGCACCGGCTCTGCATCCGTCGAGGTCATTGTCACAGGTGTGTTGTTTACTATTCCTACTCAACTGTGAAAGCGAGTGGCTTAACTGCTTCCGTGCTTGTGGATACGCATTTGAATTTTTTTGTCTTTTGCTTTGTACTCTTGACTGCCTCTGAAACATCATCTACTGTAATAAGCATGATCATACTGTTGTTTTGTCAATAAACAATGTAGACATTCACTGCCTGAAATGTGGATGCTCGCTCTCCTTGCCTTTATATTTTTCTTCAGCCCTCAGGTGTTTTGCTTTGATTAACTTGCTTGCTGGCGCAGCACTTTGCATGTGGCTGCAAGTTATCTGCATGTAGCTCCTGAATGAACCTTTGTCTATGAGGATCTCTTGAGTCATATTTTTCTCTTTGCATGCTGTGAGCGTAAGGTGTGGTCTATAGAAACTGCATGCTTACATTTACTTGTGTGTACATGCATGTGTCGTTCTGGCCTGCTGCATGGTCTCTTTGACGTAGTGATGGCACCTGAGATTGCATTCCATGGTGAAGAAATACAAAGAAATGTAAAGTCTTCTCCGCTCCAACTTCCTCTTTCTACCCATTTTGCTTTTTTAAAGACCTTGTGAAATCGAAATTCTCTTGACAATGACTAAAAGCGCTGTGGCTTTTAGTCAGTGTCCATTTTGCTAGTGTACTCTTATGCCTTTATTACATTTATTTTAGCCATTTTAGTAAATTTCATATTCAAAGGTTTGGGATCTGTGAGTTTTTATTTTAGTTATTTTGCTTTATTTAAAAGAAATTGATAATTTTATTTACTGAGATTAAATTGATCACAAAATACAGTAAAGACTTTAATGTTGCAAATGATTCTATTTGTAAATAATGCTTTGAAATGAAAAAAAGGTCAAAAATATTGAGCCATTTTAACATTTCAAGAAATGTTTTTTAGGCACCAAATCAGCATAGTGCTAAAGAATCATGTGATACTGAAAACTGGAGATGTCTGCTGAAAACACAAGAATACCTTTTACTATATATTAAAATACTTCAAAATATTACTGCTTTCAGTGTATTTTTGGATCAAGTTAATGCACAAGAGATTTTTTTTCCCCTAAAATAATAAAAAATCTTTCCATCCCCAAACTTTTGAATGGTTGTCTAACAAATTATGGCTTGTTTAAGGTAAATATACAAGGCATGTATGATCTCACTTCCTGTTTCAAAAGGAAATACACGGAAATAAAACTGCACACAAGGTCTTTAACGACTCCATTCTCCATTTTGGTAACTGAGGTAATCTCTTTCCTTACCCAGAATTCCCTAACTATCCACACGAGGTGTCTCAGGAGCCACAGCAAACTTTTGCCATCATTGGTGGAGCTGTTGTTTGTGGCACAGTTCTGTTGGCTGCCATTACGCTCCTGGTAGTGTTTTTATATCGCCGGAGATGCATGTTTAAAGGAGATTACAGTACCAAGAAGCAAATCCTTGGAAATGGTTACAGCAAGGCTGGCATCATGCCGTCACACCCCTCATTACCTCACAGTCTGACCTTCTCCGAAGACTCAGATGAAGAGAAGAAGATGGAAATTTACAGAGGCTCCAGTATCTTAGGAAGAAGCGTTCAGGAGTTCAACTGCCATGAAAGCCAAATGAAGGCCTACCACATGGGACTGATCGAGGACCATGAGAGATGCGGACATAGTGAGCAGACTTACATTTATGATTACGGATCTGAGGTGGAGGTCTCAGTGGACATGATTCCTCAGATGGACGGCTCTGTCATCTCTAAAGAAGAGTGGTATGTGTAGGACTTGAGACATTGAACTTCTCAGCATGGGCTTTTCAGCATCTTCTTGTTCCTTCTCATCTTCTTCCTTTTGAAGAACAGGCTTTGGGATCCACAATGACAATGGATGCGATTCATCTAGAGGACATTGTTGACATGAAAATCCAAACTGATGTTTGGAGACTGCTCTGGTCATGTTGTTGACTTTGCCTAATAAAATGTCTCTGTTTCAAAACCTAGTGAGCTGTTTACAGTAGCCTTGTAATTATGCATAGACATTTGCATAAATTTTAGCCAAATTCTAAATCAGCATTAAAATCTCTCAGATAGAATGAAATAATGATATTCATTATATCCATTCTTATCCCGCGACTTACATCTTCCGCCATTTTAGAGAGTATAACAACGCACCGCATTTGCAAGCTTTAATGTATTTGACATAATCAGCCTTGTTTAAGGCTGAAAAGCATGGCCATGTGCGTAAACTGCTGCTGTTTATGCCTAGAGGAAAAAGTACACATGTGTAGTGATACTCTCAAAAAATGGCGGAAGATGTAAGTCACGAAAGAAGAATAGATAGAGTAAACGATGTTATTTTTGTTTCCTTTGCGCAAAATTTTTTTTCCTTGTAGCATCGCAAAAAAAGGTTGCAATGGTCTTAAATGGCATGTGATCTGGACCTGGGATCATTTCAGTTGTAATGCTGTCTATGGAGTGTCTGATGACAGGTGTCTGATATCATCAAAAATATCTTAATTTGTGTTTGAAGATGAATGAAGGTCTTATGGGTTTGGAACGAAATAAGGATATAATGTATGTAAAGGAGTAATTAATGACAAAGTTTTAATTTTGGGGTGAACTAACTCTTTAAGTTTTGATCTATTTATAGTAGGAAATTAGCAAAATAATTTCATGAAACATGAAATGATCATAATGATTTTTGGCATATTTTTGGCTATTGCTATAAATATACCCCAATGACGTAAGACTTAAGGTTTTGTGGTCCAGGGTCTCAAATATTATTCAATACACCAAAAAACTTTCAGTGTTGTTTAGGATCATGGCTCACAGGGTTTTTGAAAAGTACTGTTAGCTTAACAACATGCTATCTTCAATCTGTATTGGAATACTGCTGAAAAAACCCAGCTTAAACCAGCCTAGGCTGGTTAGATGGTCTTAGCTGGTCATTCCAGCTGGCCAAAAGCCCTCTAAAACCAGCCTGTTGACAAATTTAAACCAGCTAAGACAAGGCTGGTTGACCAGCTAAAACCAGCCAACCAGCTTAGACTGGTTTCAGCAGTTTTTTTTTTTCCACAGGGATATCGCCTGTAAATTTTGTTAGAACTGCAGAGTGCTTATTATGTGACACACGTAATTTCTTTGACATCCTAAATTGATCACTTTCAGTGTTGTTTAGGTGATGTTAAATCACAAGGCTTTGTTACAGTGTTATTAGCTTAGCAACATGCTAACTTCAAACGCTACTGAAATAGATTGTGATTTGCGTTTTTTAAGAAAGGGCACAATTTAGAGTTTCTATGGCATCAGTTATTTTCCATTACGTTTATAGGAAACTGACTCACTTGGTTTTGTAACAGAGTTATCTCTAACATATACTAGGCATTTGTTTGGAAGAGAATACATGTCTTGACAGTGCCGTTTTACTGAGAAAGAATTTTCGCCTTGGGATAGTGTTTACTTAAGAGCAGTTGAAACTTCACCTTTAAATTGTGAACATCTTACACTGTGTATATAGTTTTGTGCATGATTTATGGAAACCTTGAATTTTTTTGTCAGAGAATGTGTTTTTGTTTATTGAAACGGAACAGTGAATTTCTGGCTGCTGTAATCACAGGTTGTATAATACAGTACAACAAACTGCACTGCAGTAGTTAAAAACCACCTATAAAGAATATAAACGTCTAAATAAACAATCACACAAGTAAAATATGGCTGTAGCTTTTAAGAGTCAGTGATCCAATGCATGTCTCAGTGGCTACAATCTACAATATGACTTCTTGTTTGATATTTGAAGTTATTTAAGATGTTATAAAAACATTGTACTATATAAGTGCTTTAAAATGCTAAATTATTTCATTTTTATGACGCAGAGGAACAAACTGGTTGAATGTTACATTGGTCTTTTGCAATTGGTGTTCAGTTAATGTACTGTACTTCCATGACGTGCTGTAAAATTTCTAATACAATGTGTTCTGTGCTAATTGGAAAGATTCATGAGTTTTTTCTTTTGTGATTTTCTTCTAAAGCGGCAAAGAGGTCATTTTCACAATAATGATAGAAATTGCCCTATCGGTCCAGTAACAGAAATTTGCTAACATTGCTTAATTTATTCAGGAAACTCTCAATGTGTTTTTGTGTACTTTATGAGTTAAACCTCATTATGCTGCAAAGAACAACATATTCAGATATACAGTGTTGGTTTTTGCGTGTTCCCGTTATTTGTATTTATTGTGAAACCACAAGTGTTAATAAGTCTTGTGAATGACGTAAATAAAAATGTATAAATCAATTCAGTTACGATCAAGATAAAAATGTACCTATAGTGGCTTCTTCGTCTCATTATGAATAATGTTTTGCTTCTAATATATCCGAATCAATAAATGAATAAGCACATTTTCCAAGCAGAGCCATTCAATGTGTTCAGGACATTCTTTGTGGTGTCAGTCACTTATCTGAGGTTGGGTATTGTTTGTTTCGAGTGCACACATTATGCCATTAACAATTTTAAAGCCATTAGAGCACTGCACGACAAATCCCCTTTTTCACTAGCTGGCATTTACAACATTGTTATTTTATGTACACAGTGACCTAAGGGAAAGCTCCCATGAATCCCTTCCATGGCAGTTCCATTTGTTGGTATGGTGTTGTTGGAGTTTGCACAAAAGAAGGGCATGAGATCCGGACGTGTGGGTTTTTTTCTCATCAACACAAAACAATAGGACTAGGGCCATACAATAGAGCTATTCTCGTTAATGTTTGAGCGGAAACATGTTTCAGAGGCATGTCAGGTTTCAGAGTCAATGACTTGATGTGTTATGTACAGTGTATATGTTGGAATTTGCAAGGAGATGCCCAACATGTATTTTTCCTGCAGAGAAACCCCAGCCACTGAGCGCTGCAGAGAGGGTGATGGGTGTCCTTGGATGGGTGATTGCACTGGGCATCATCCTCAGTATAGCTGGCACAATATATTTGGTCAAAAAACAGCAGCGGCTCAAACATACAGGGTCAGACAATGATTCGTAAGTATTCAAATCAGTAAAATGCTACATTTGCAAGGATACATGTATGAAATTTATATATTTTATTACTGAGGCCTTTTTATATCATTAATTATATTAATAAAAAAATATGTATATGTGCTTATATATGACAATGTTTTATCATATAAAAGTCTGCATATGCATTATATATACACTCACCTAAAGGATTATTAGGAACACCATACTAATACGGTGTTTGACCCCCTTTCGCCTTAGAAACTGCCTTAATTCTACATGGCATTGATTCAACAAGGTGTTGAAAGCATCCTTTAGAAATGTTGGCCCATATTAATAGGATAGCATCTTGCAGTTGATGGAGATTTGTGGGATGCACATCCGTGGCACGAAGCTCCCGTTCTACCACATCCCGAAGATGCTCTATTGGGTTGAGATCTGGTGACTGTGGGGGCCATTTTAGTACAGTGAACTCGTCATGTTCAAGAAACCAATTTGAAATGATTCGAGCTTTGTGACATGGTGCTGCTGGAAGTAGCCATCAGAGGATGGGTACATGGTGGTCATAAATGGTTGGACATGGTCAGAAACAATGCTCAGGTAGCCCGTGGCATTTAAACAATGCCCATTTGGCACTAAGGGGCCTAAAGTGTGCCAAGAAAACATCCCCCAGACCATTACACCACCATCATCAGCCTGCACAGTGGTAACAAGGCATAATGGATCCATGTTCTCATTCTGTTTACGCCAAATTCTGACTCTACCATTTGAATGTCTCAACAGAAATTGAGACTCATCAGACCCGGTGGGGTCTTCCACTGTTGTAACCCATCCGCTTCAAGGTTGTACATGTTGTGGCTTCACAAATGCTTTGCTCCATACCTCGGTGGTAAACAAGTGGTTTTTCAGTCAAAGTTGCTCTTCTACCAGCTTGAATCAGTCGGCCCATTCTCCTCTGACCTCTAGCATCAACAAGGCATTTTCGCCCACAGGACTGCCGCATACTGGATGTTTTTCCCTTCTCACACCATTCTCTGTAAACCCTAGAAATGGTTGTGCGTGAAAATCCCAGTAACTGAGTAGACCGGTCCGTCTGGCACCAACAACCATGCCACGCTCAAAATGGCTTAAATCACCTTTCTTTCCCATTCTGACGTTCAGTTTGGAGTTCAGGAGATTGTCTTGACCAGGACCTCAACCCTAAATGAATTGAAGCAACTGCCATGTGATTGTTTGATTAGATAATTGCTTAATGAGAAATTGAACAGGTGTTCCTAATAATCCATAAAATATACATGTGTGTGTCTATCTGTCCATATATGTATCTACATAAATTTAATATTATAATTAATATAACTATAGTGTTTATATATATATATATATATATATATATATATAATTTGTATTTTTTTTTCAATATGGTGTAGTTTTTCAGTAAAATTTTTGGCACAAAAAAAAGCCAAATGTAACTAGCCTGTAGTTCTTTTATGCCATTGTTATAGTTAAGACCCTCTATCTCTCCCTCTCTATTGTTGCAGAGATACTTCCTCTCCTGCCCACAAAAAGCCTTCCTCGTCTAAAAAGAAGACAGCTGATGACTTCCAGGTAAGAGAGCACTCAGTAAAGCCACAGAAACACCATTGAGGGCTCTATCCATTTTATCAGATGAAAAGATGCACTAATGCACCATGCTCTGGCTACCGACCTGAATAGAGGTACTGAGGCTTTAATGATAAACCTGAATTGCCTCTGGCCCAATAGACACAGCGAGCCGAGAGCGCCTCCTACTGGAGAAGAGAACAAACATGCTCTTACTGTCTCCCTAATAGTTAATTATCACAGAGTACGTTTAAGCATAACTCCGTATAACTTCCTTGAACTTTGCTACTTTTAAAACATTTATGTATTCTGAATTGTAAAACAGGTCCGAACTTGATTGTGTCAGCACCAGTATGCGTAATATCAGGGTGACAGTGTCAGCCGTGCGCCGGAGAGCGCGCATTAAATATGCACAGCGCTCATTCTCTCCTACTTCGTTTGCTCTATCTGACCTTGTATCTTTGTTCCCACAGAGCCCTGGGAGGTTCTATGACGAGCTCCCAAACACGGCCGACTACGTGAGTTACCGTTTGGCATGTAACAAAGAGGATTATCTGGAGCAACACTCTCCACCCATTCAACCTCCTTTGACCTTCCTGCCCCAAAACCCTTACACTCAGCACGGTAACCAGAACGCCATATTCACATACCCCACACCCCCAGGCCCCATCTCCTCATATACCTTCCCCAAAGAGCAGTATGTATAAACACTTTCTTCCGTTGCACTGGTCATTGTGTCATATTTTTTTTTTACTGTGTTCTGTCTGAATAGATATTTTTGCATGCATATTTGATTATATGAATATTGCTATGATATTGCAACAATTACAGATCAAAGCAGAGTAGATTCAGGATGAATACATTGGATTCTCATTGTCTTAAAGTAGGTCGGTGGTGCGTGCGCCCCATTTATAACAGGCCCATATTGTTTATTGTATTCTGTACAGTCATGCATCACTGCATTGTTTTGGGATGTCATTTGGGATTTCCACTGTATTTGTTTAATTTCTAAACAGGTATTTTTGCTGTGTTTGTTATAGCAAACTGTGACAATAACATGGGTAACAGTTAAAAAAACTATTTTGACAAATCTATTAGAATAAATACTATATGTATGATTGTTAAACAATATAATTACTGTATTTAATTGCTTTGTATTAAAATGGGTCTTTTTGCTGCTTTTGTAATTGTGAAACTTGCAACAATCACATAATCATAACCAATACTTCATAAAATAATCACTATTTATATTTTTTTGCATTTTAAACTGTATTCTGTATATATATATATGTGTGTGTGTGTGTACGTGAGAAGGTATTTTTTTACATGCACACCAGCAAATTTCAGGAAGTATTTATGTAGAACTGTGAATCTCTTTGGTCATTTGTCCTTTAACATTGTTTACATTATGCTTTGTGGCATTCATGCACAATGGTACAAAGTTCTTCCATGCACTGCAACTCTAATAACTGCATAAGGAGTATTTATATAGTGTATATCGCACGAGAAAGTGTGCAAAAATGTGATGGATTACATTATATGTATTTGTGTGGTGTTACAGTGACCATATGGCAGGGGTGCCCAACCCTGCTCCTGGCGATCGACTGTCCGGCAAAGTTTAGCTCCAACTCTAATCAAACATACCTGAAGCAACTAATTACGTTTTTAGGATTGCTTTCAAATTAAAGGCATGTGTGATTGATTAGAGTTGGAGCTAAATTTTGCAGGACAGTCGATCGCCAGGAGCATGGTTGGGCAACCCTGCCATATGGTATACAATAAGCTATTATTGGTGTACTATTTTAATATTTTAACCACTTGTGATTTTTTGTTTTCTCTTTTCTACTAATAAATACATAAATAAATAAACGCTGGCTTCAGTGCTGTTTTTAGGTTTAGTATGTCTGAAAATAAGTTTGAATATTCTTCTTGCCTTTAAGCATTCATTGCAATGCAAAGAATTATAAGGAAGTGATTTTAATGATTACACAAGATGATGAAATGGTAATCTGATTTAGCCTATTTATAGATGCATTTAATATACGTGACATACTGTATGCCATCTGGTGTAAACATGACAGATCACAGCTGGTTTGTCTGGTTACAGAACTGATTTGCACTAATCACATAACTCAGATTATGAACTATTTGTATGAGTGCATGTGTGAGCAGTGAAGCAGGTCTTGAAGGATAAAACAATAGATCTAAATGATCATATCCATACTATTTTAGACACTTCAGATTGTGAAATGTTAGTTGAATATATTCATGATTTATTCAATTAACTGATATCTGTGGTTGCTCCGAGGAGAACTGCATCCCCTCAGAGTAAAAAAAAACTATAACCATAAACAAGTGTTCACTAACATTCAACAAAAATATAATTTGAATGCATAAACAATGACCATGTTATATCTATCACATCATTTTCATTGGTATCTGTATATAGTATATGGGTGTGCACCTCTGCGTTCTTAACTGTCGTTCCTTGTGTGTTTACGCACTTTACATGGACGCGTAACATGAGAAACTCATGAATGAATGTAGGGAGCTCGGCTTGGCTGAGCTGTCGAGGATGGAAACACACACACACAGACAAATTTTGACCTCAAACCCAGAGAGGGATGATCTCAGAGAAGAGCTGGGATCTGTGATTAAAGTGCATCTCCTAAGGCAGTGATGAACCTGGCTAACTAACCTTGAAATCCATATTTAGAATTTGTTTAACTGCACATTAGTCACATCCTACCAGTCTCTGCATTCAAATATTTTGGTAGTGGTATTCATGGATTGCATGGATGGTTAAAATTCTCAAATCCAAACTGAAAAAGATATCTTATAGATGTCTATATAATTAATTAATACTATAAGATCATTATTAAAGAGCTGTTATTAATTAATAGCATCTTTTTTTATTTATCTAAAAGAATAAATCATTGTGTTTGTATTTTCTTTCTTATTGCCGGTGATGGAATGCAAGAACGGCCATCCATCCTGCCACCTTTAATAATAAATGAGACATAGCTATCATTGTGTCATCCTAAACCTTTCTACTCCAGTCCACTGTATTCTTGTTCATGGAGGGGAAGGTCTGTGAATTATTCAAGCTAAATCAGTTTAGAAAGACTCAGCTGTCTCATTCTCTCATTGAGCTTGTGGACTTCGGCAGTAATCATATGCTCGGAGAGATCGCATAATATTTATTGGATATTTCTCTCTCTCTCTTATCATTATTTTGGGAACAGTTATTGTGCTTTTTTACATCTTGATCACGGCATTGGATATGAGAGTCATGGCACCATGTTCCACAGAGTTTTAGGGGTGCCTTACATCTGCCTGTTTGTTTTATTTCTACCCCTCTACCTTCAAGGTAAGAATATTAACAACCATTTTTTTTATTTTGTCTTCAGTGCTGTCAACTAATTCTTACTATCATATATTTGTTAACTGTTCCACTTGATTTGATTTTTTTTGTGTGTTTGCACATATATATATACACACACACTGTATATTCACACTGTCAAAATGCAAATGAAAAGAAATCTACTCGTGATGTACCCTTTGTTTAGTCATTGCTAATAATAACTTGTAGCACTGTCACCTACGGAATTTTGTGTGTGCTCATCCAGGTGTAGAGATCTTGGACCCAGGGCAGGTTGTATACAGTGAGACCAGGACCAATGGTGTTGTGGGACGAGGTGTGATCTTGGAGTGTGGCCCAACGTTGCCCGATGTCTACATATGGGGCTTTACCAAACCGGGCACAGACACCATCCGTGCCATTGTGTACAACTTTGGAAAGGGTCCTAAGATACAGAAATTGGCCAATGACTTGGGTAATCTGACAGTAATCAGCAACAGCGCCTCTCTGTCAATAGAGAAACTTCCTTTGGCTGCAGAAGGAGTGTATACCTGCCAGGCACTGTATGATACCATTGAAGGAGCCAAGCTGTATTACTACTATGTATTTCTGCACGTTTTAGGTCAGTGGAAATTGGGTGTTGTCTGATCTAAACAATGGCTGAATTACTTACAGGTTTATTTATGTTGTGCCTGATATTTAGAGTCCTGCAGAAACCCTAAATTATCAGCATATGTTCGTCTTAAGAAGCATATACCTCAAAACTATTGATATATTGCTAGTTGACTATACAGTAACTACTTAAGTTATAGTGATATTGGCATGAACTGTTTGATGTTACAATCTGATAAATGAATAAATATAAAGATAATTTCCAAGAACCAACTCTAATTTTTCATTGTTTAGGTTGTGCAAGTAAAGTTAGCATATTTTATGACCACTCTTTCGTGGTTTATCAGTAACGAGGCTCCATTTTGTAATTACCTTAACAGTGCCAGTGACCAAACCTTACATTGTGATGAGCGACTCTTCACCAGTGGAGGGCACGGCAGTGACCATGCGCTGTGGCCTGGAGAACGGCACGGGGCCTATTAATTACATATGGGAACAGGAGAGCCGGGAAAGCCAGCTCACCACTGTGGCCGAGATCTATGACGACAACCAATTAAATCTCACTGATGTCAACCGAAATCACACTGGATGGTACAGGTGTATTGCCAGCAACCAGGTCAACCAGCAGCGCAGTGACCGAGTCTGGCTTGACACCATTTGTAAGAGACTCCTAAATAGTCTTTGAAACACACAACAAAATCTGATGCATCATATCATTTTAATGTGCAATTTCAAGAGGTAAGTATCTCTGTCTCTTTTCCAGTTGGTCCAGACCAGCCTCAGATCGATGTCACCCCTTATTCAGTGACGGAGCGGGGTTATTCTGCCCTGGAAAGAGAGACGGTTTCTCTCTTGTGTCAAGCTTCTTCTAATCCCCCAAGTCAGTACGTTTGGTTCTACAACAACTCCCAGGTGTATGCGGGTCCCCAGTACACCATCACCAGGATCCTCCGCATGCACACGGGCCACTACGCATGCCTGGCTCAGAACACTTACCTCAACACCCGCTCTAGGAAAACCATCACCCTCACCGTCTACTGTGAGTGCTCCCGCAAACCTCTCCCTGGATTCTGGTGGCCACCTTGCAACCTACCCTTCTATAGCTTCCTCAAGTTTCCTTCTGAAATTTCTTGCATTTGCTTCCTCTTACACCTTTTCCTTCACACTAACATACTCACACGAAGGTACAGACAGTTACGTACACAAAGGTGTCAGATTTCCAGAGTGGCCGATTGTGGACGTGCATCTGGAGGAGGTGAAGGACAATTCTGAGAGCTGAAGGTATACAGCTGGTGTGATTGTTTCTGTGCTATGACAAATCAAGAAAGGCCAGGAGGTCTTGTATTGTTTTGTCATAACACCTCAATCTCCCCTTCATGCCTTAAATGTATATCTATTCTTGACCGGGGTACTAACAACCCCACCGATACTGTATACTAACACAGCAACACCTTCTCATGATATGACTTCAAATTCGGCTCAGTTGTAGCTTGAAAGATAAAACAGATCCTAATGAATGATGTTTTCAACAGATACCATTGCAATAGTTCTGAACTTTCTAGAAGTCAACTTGCTGTTACCACTGAGTAGATGAATAATAGACACCTAATCCTACCTCTTCGTTTGGCTCAATTTCAGGAACACTTCTCTGCCTCTATCAGTTTCCTAAATTGGCCCAAATCACCTAAGATCTATTTCACTGCCCTGTGTTACACAATGGTTTTGTTCCCACAGATCCTCCAGATGGCGCTCCGACTTGCTCAATCCTACCAGTAAACAATCACACTGACCTGGCCCTCCAATGTACCTGGGAGGGCGGTATCCCTGCAGCCTCTTTGAGATGGGCCCCCTATGTGTTTGGACAAGGGAGCGAGGGCCTCACAAACATCACCAAGATTCAGAAAGGTCAAGAGACAGCAAACAACTCCATCTTCATCTGCCAAGGCTCCCACATCGCATCGAATGAAATCAAAATTTGCAGTGTCAGAACTTGTAAGTATAAAACCAAGATCACCTTATTCACTTTGACATCCACAAAAGGTCAGTAAATAGTTTCTACATTCCCTTTATCCCAGGGATGCCCTACGGTGAACCAAAGTGTTCTGCGTATGCAACTCGAAACAACGAGTACCTAATGCTGTCCTGCTCCTGGGAAGGTGGATTTCCTCGAGCACTGGTTTGGTGGTCCTCCAGCTTAGGGGACATGCAAGGCACTTCTGAGGAGAGTGCAAATATCCTGGTTTTGCGGTCAAGTGCTACCTACAGTGGCAAAGCTTTTGTATGCCAAGCAAAACATCCATTGACGAAGGAGACCAAACAGTGCGTTTTAAAACTAGGTAAGAAAGGTTTAATCATTATTCTTAAGTCTATAAAACAATCCTTTAAAAACTGTCCTTTCTTTCTGTCTTTAGAAGCACCAGTCCTAGTGACCCAGCGCAGTTTGATGACCGTCTATGAGGGCAGTGATGCCCAACTCACCTGTATCTTGAGTAGAAACTACCCTGTCACAGAGATCACCTGGTTTAACAACCTGAAGCAGCATGTAAATGAGATTCCTAAGAAGTACGTCCTGGAGCGAGCTGCTGCGTGGACCAACTTGACAGTGCGGGAAACGGACAGCAACACAGACAGTGGCCATTACTGGTGTTCAGCTAAAAATGCTGTCGGTGGGGCAGAGATCCCCATTACGCTGATGGTGAAGAGTAAGCGAGAATTTAAATATTACACCAACACATCGCACTCTGCATGGTAGATAGGCATACATACTATTTAAATTTTACCATTTCAATTTTCAGGGTACCCAATGCCCCCAAATATAAGCATCAGTAAGATCATTTACAACAGTCATCAAAAGACTGATGTTGACCTAGAGTGGAAGCTCCAGACTGAGGGTAACCTCACCGGGTTTTTCATTGAGCACCAGAGGCTCCCTGACCCTGTGAAGAAAAGAAACGGTGACCTTCCCTGGCTGAAACTGCCAGATCTTGACTATGATTGCCGAAACTACCAAATTAACAATCTGGATCCCAGTGGAGCCTATGTTTTTCGTGTTACTGCCATCAACCACCACACCATTGGAAACCCTTCAGAGATAAAGAGCCCAGGTGAGAACACTTACAAAGGCACTGAATATCAGTGCATATTTAAACATGGATAACACAGTCACAGAAAGAAGGCAGGATATCATTTGATGCTGTTAGAAAATGTTGTAAGATTGGAGTTTTCTTGTTCTAATAGTTATTGTGACATTTTTACTTTTCTTTACAACTCACTGCAATCCTAATGCTGTTTTTTGTTTTGTTGTCCATTCAGGTGAAATGAACAATCACTTGACCACTTCCATACCCACACATCTCCTTTCTTCTGATTCTTTCCCTCTTACATGATCTGTCTGTTAACCTGCCCTTTGATCTTTCCTGAGGTTATTTTTCTATTCATCTCATTCTGTCTGATAACTAAAGAAAGTGCATATAAGCGTATATGCTAAAACAACAAATTAACCAAAGAAAAAAAATTTTTTCAAACAGAACTATTAATTACAATTGTACAGTATTATATAGTAAGCTCTTATGAAGATATCCAGTTGCCATGGTAAACTATATGCAATTGAGCCACTGATTTTGTGAAGCTGAAACAGGTATACTGTCTTCCAGCCGACCCTCCCTTCAATGCCTACCCAGCTGTGATCGGGGCAGCCATCGGGGGCATGATCATAGCCACAATAATCACTATACTGCTCTTCATGTATGTGGTACGGAACCGCAACAATAACCCACGTGAGTGATGCTTCTTTAATGTTTCAAGAAATCAAACATTGGTTGGTTAACCCTGTAGCATGGTTCCATGCTAATACCACTTTCACACTTTACAGGGCTTCATGACTTGATATTTGGAAGGTATGTTTAACAATTTATATTTTTACAGGTATTTTATTTATTTTTTTATTACTTCTTTAATGCTATTTGTGCTCTTTAGGCAGAACAGCCAGTCTAGAGAGAACATTAACTTTCCTGAGGATGAGGGTAGTGGAACAGCAGAGGGGGAGAGAGATATAGGACAACCAAGTCAATCAGTTAGTCCAGGTACCTCATGCTGTTGGCACTTGTTCATCCAACTCATATAAAAAATTTGAATAATGTTTCACTTCAAAATGTAAAAAAAAAATATACATTTTTCTTGCAGCAGCATCAATGGCACTGCCAAGGCCAACCGCAACACCTACAAACCTTCCCCCAGGCGAGGAGCCAGTCAACGTAACCATTACTGTCATGGCCTCAAGCTAAAGACAAAGCTGATCACAATCATGTTTATTACACATTTTCAATATAAGTAAATATTATACTAATATCAATGAAATAATTTACTAGCAACCACCTTCCATTTAAATAACAGCTTTAGATTAGCTAATTAATTTAGGTATAACCAAAATACAAGCAAATTTTGATAACAGCAGAATTGTTTTAATTTTGCAACATTTAACCGTTCTTGTGAGGTAATACAAAGTACATTTTTAGCAATCTTTCTACATTAATACACATTATTTGAGCACCTTTCGCATGCACCTTCTATGTGTCTTATTTGCAATGAACTGATTTCAGTTGCTTCTAAATAACCGAGGATGAGATAAATCAATCAAAATTTAAATAAACGACTGATATTTTTCAACAAATGGTCTTTATAAAGCAAAAAGCACTTTTTTGAACTCTTAAAATGTAATTAAATTGTTGAACACAACTGGATGTTAATTTGATTGTCTAGAGTGAATTGTCCAAAGCAAGTTGCACTATGGTCGTGTTACATGCTATAAGATTCTTTCCTTTCTACTTTTTTTTCCACATTTAAATGAAGCCACACAGCATTATTAATAAACAGATTTATTTTCAATTTTGTTTTTCACATTCAGAATATTACATCTTGTCAAGAGGCAGAAACTAAACCTTATCTTCATAAGTAACGGAACATGAATGAACTTAAGTAGAGAGCGTCTTATTCCTTCACACAAAAATCAAAACAACAGACAAACACAACTACAAACATATATATGTGAACACGTTCCACGATCATAAAACAACTTAGTGTACCTGTGTACGCATGTGTGAAAGCAGACTTTGCATGTGAAAATGCGGACATGCATCAATTCAAAGGCAAAACCTTTTGGTTACTAATAATGTCAGACAGCTTCTGTTTTAGTTTCAGGAATATCCTCTTGAATTCCAAACCGTCCCCCTAAAACACAAAAGAATAATTTAGAAGACATTGACATTATCAAAATAATAATAATCATAATAATGAATCAACAAATCAATCATTAATAAAAATAAATTCTTCATCTAAAGATTCTAACTTACAGCTAATTTAGAAGCATCATGCAATTAATAAACTAAGAGCAAGGAAGTAATTCAATGGTTTGTTTTGTTTTCACCTTTGACAATCGGAAATCTACTAAAATGCGCTCCTCCATTTCCAGGAAGTGCACTATGAAGATCAGCTTATTATTGCGGCGATCCATTGTGGACACTGTCGCCTATAAATCAAAAGAGAGAAAAGGAGACAAGATCAGTGCATTATACGTTTCAGGATTTAGTGCCAAGGATTTCAAATGCTTTAAATGGTACAACTGATTGTTTTATTTGCTTACCTGATTGGCGCAGCTCTGTTTCCATGTGTGACCCATAGCAATGCAGGCATCCCGGAGAGCAATGCAAGACGGTTCTGCCTTTACCGTAGTAAAGAACCTAGTCATCCTTCTCACCAACCGCTGCCACGGGCTCTGAAAAAAAATATAAAAATCAACAATTATTTCATAAAAATTCATTATTTATTAAATAATTTAAAGGGTAAAAAAAAATATCATTAAATCAAGCTATAAAAGTGCTATGGAATGGAAAATATTTTTTTTACAGAAGTAATAGACATAAAGTGAACATGTACAAAACAAGTTGCAACATAATCTCATTAATACTGAGTTTATAGAATAGGTTACCTGGCTGGCACCCGGTGTGCCAAGCAGCTGGCTGCCCAGCAGCATGTGGTCAGGACAGGTAGGCTGTGAAAAGCTGACACTGACATCAGTGTGCACCGTAACCTCCTTCTCCTCCCACGATCCCTGCGGCTCAGGCTGAGAGCTGGAGATCTGTGCTCTGTCATCACTGCAGAAACACACGGGTAGTGGATGGATGTGATGGATTTACTGTACAATTAATATTTGTACTAAAATATCAAGTCAGCTGTTTTACTCACCTGTTTTTTCTTCTCAGCTGTGAGAGCTCAGAATCAGCTCTATGCATCTTGGTTACTGGTGCGTCACTCTGTCGTTTTACTGCTGTGGTCAAAAAAAAAAAAAAAAATCATAAACATTCTAAACAATAAAAGCAATTAATGAGCTGATCTTTGAAAGCAGTACCGGATTTGAAACTTCTGCTAAACCATCTGTGTTTCTTAATTTCAGGAATGCTGAACCTGTCCTCTGGATTATGCAGTAATATCTTAGATAGCAGACCTGACAAAGAAAATAAACCACAAACCTTTTAAACATGTTTCTGTGTATCAGGTGTTCGGTATGGCTTAAATTAACACTGAAAGAAAATGTAATTAAACACTGAAATACACTTAAGAAGCTTACTCAGTGGAACAGCATCAATTTTCTTCCAGGGTGTGAGGTAGGTTTTCTTCTCTAGCCAATCCAAATACTCCTGACAGTTTTCACTCGGTTGGTCCCATGGTAACTCTATGAAAACAATTTAGCTTCCTATAGCTAAACTCTCAACAAAGACTGAGTCTCTGACACACACAGAATACTGAAGCCTTACCTCCAGCTAGCATTGCAGTGAGCACAATGCCACAAGCCCAAGTGTCTGCAGGTTGAGCGTGGAATGCTGAGCGTGACATCAGCTCAGGGGCAACATAGGGCAGGGTGCCGCACAGGCGGTTCAACGCCCGCTCACGTCCATGGTGGCGGAACATGGTAGCCAGTCCGAAATCAGAGATCTTCAGATTATCTGAAAGAAAATATAAATGGGATATATACAACTTTTATTTAATTATGGTGCAACATTTAGGTTTTCTACTTATTATAGTCAATTACTGTTAAATGCATTATCTATTAAATATATTAAACAAAATTTGTTTAATCTCATTGTCATTCCCTAGTAAAAAAAAAACTCCAGACATATCGCTCAAGTCTTATTGATCTAAACAATTATAATAAACATTATATGGAGTACTACTTGTCAACAATGCACATTTCTTAATATTAAGCTTAAAATGTTTTTTAATGTCACTATTGATGAGGATTCAACAATCTTTAATAATATTTGAATGCAAGATATTTAAAGTGTACCTAAAGTATACTTGCAATAGTTCCACTTTATCGCAATCAAATATACTTTATTATATCTTTGGTTGGACTTCAGTGCTTCCACACAATTTCATTAAGTACAAAATTAGTTATTACAATTCAGCAGACTTCAAGCATACCAGTTTAGCATACTACAAGTACAATTTTAGGATATTTTTTGTACATGTACTTATAATACTGTATGTACTTATAACATAGCATGAAATAAATGTTTTTCAAATACATTTTATTTTTCACTAGGGTTCTATATGTTTTTTCCTGTTTTAGTTCTATACTACAATTTTTTTTTTAAATTCATTTATTTATTTATTTATTTCACGTTCTTCCCCAGCACTGTCTTACCCGATGAAAGTCACAAGACCCCAAAAGATACAGCTCCTTAGATATTATTATTTAGGTGTGTCAAAAGCTATCACTCTTACCTATGTTAGCATAGCTGGAACATTGCACTGACCAAACAGAAGTCAGAATTTAACACAAGACCGTTCAGATGTACCTTTGTCATCAAGAAGAATATTCTCAGGTTTAATGTCACGGTGTGTAATCCCAACGCTGTGAAGATATTCCTGCAAGCAAGAGATAAATCTAGTTTTACAACGAAGGTGGCAATAGAGAGAAAACCATTCAAACATTCTAGAGTCAAAATAAAAAGAATCACCAAACTGACTTACTACACCAGCTATTAGCTGCTGAAAAAACCTGTGCGCTTCCTTTTCTGGCATCCCAACGTCTGGCTCTGTAAGAATTGGAAACAAACAACATTTTCAGTAGAGTCTTCAATACTTGCTCATCACAAACATTCAGACATCAGCGGATATACATTGTACTGGACAAAAAAAAGAATAAAATTAATATGCGACCCTGGACCTGAAATTTTGGGCCAGATTTTCAATATTGAGTTCTAGAAGCTGAACAAATAAGCTTTACATTGATTTACGGTTTGTAAGAACAATATTGGGAATCCCACTTCCTTCAAAGCTGTCCAAAAAAAGTCCTTAGCAAGGCATATTACTAAACAACATTAAAGTTTTAATATATTTACAACAAGATATTTTCAATATATATATATACACATGGAAACCAATCTTTACATAATATAATAACATAAAACAAATATATATGTATAATTTGGACCCATACAATGCACAGAATTTTTACAAATAAATATATATATATATATATATATATATTAAATAAAGTCATTTAGCTCACCTATTCTGTCAAAGAGCTCTCCTCCGCTACAGTACTCCAGAAAGATGTACTGTGTCGTCCCTTCACTCCTGTGCCCAAAGAAACGTACGATGTTTGGGTGTGAAAGCATCTTGCATATGCAAACCTCCTTCTTCACATTCTCTATACAATCCTTGGCTTTCGCCATGTCCACGACTTTCACCGCCACCGCCTCTTCGGTCTTCTTGTTGACCAGCAGTCTCACCCTACAGTAATTTGAAGTAGATACAGTTTAAGACTTGAACGAATCAGGATGAGACTAATAAAAAGGACACACGGGTCACTTACTCTCCATACGCCCCCTCTCCAAGAGTCTGCACCACATCCCAGTCTTTAACAAAAGGCACAGCCATGATCTGATCTTTGGACACAATTCGGAACATCATTGCAAAGTTAGTTATAAGTAGTACTTCGGAAAAAAAGAAGCATAAAACATCTGCACAGAATATATTAGTTCTAAGTAACGTTAACTGTTGAATAAACAAAATGACACACATGCTAAATAAGTAATATACGTTCCAACACAACGTCAAAATCGATAACCCTGGGCTGTCCGATGTTATTTTCGTGTTATTTTGTCTAATAAACATACCTTACGAATAAGCAATATTAGTTTGGAAGCTGTCCCATTTGATACAGATTGTTAATTGATTCTGTTGGTATATTTACATACACCAGTTATATGTGCCTAGACAGAAATATCCGCGAGTCGGTCCAAACTTTGGCGCGTTCTGGAGACGTGACATCACCGGAACCAAAGGGAGTAGAGAAATTTTAAAATAAAAGTTCAAAGAAGCCGCAACTTTAAAATGCAAAATTTCATGATATCTATTTCGTGTTTTGTTTCAACTTTATTGTAAAACTGTTCAGTAACTAAGAGCATAAAAACCATAAAAATACAAAATAATAGTAATAAAAATACAACGTAATAATTGTCTGTTTATTGTTATTATTTTATTTTTCTACAAGCAATACAAAAGTCAATTTGGGGGGTTTTATTTTGTATGGTTTCCAATGCTTGAAAATTATACAAAATAAAAGCTCGCCTATCAAGGTGATCAAGTGAAATCAATTCACATGTATAAGATTAATGGACTTTTTGTGATACGAAATTAAAATGTAAAACATTTAAATATTGCTAGCCATAATTACTATTTGTCTTAATCATTTAACGTTATATCTTAAGACAGGAGCTGAAGGCAGACTGATGCTGTCTGCTGTTGTTATGGCAACATCAGCTCAGTTCCGTAAACACAACTCTGTAACAGTTGGAGAATTTTCTAAAGCTTAGTAGACTCTAAAAAGCGAAGTAAAAAAAAAAGGTAAAAATAAATTAATAAATTTGACAGCCATGTTGACAGCCCACCGAATCAGGACAAGATGTCGGGAAGTTACGGGACCTGGACATTCACTGGCATTGGTGAGTTATTAGTTATGCTGGTTTGACCAATTTATCAAAGTCTTAACAAACCGATTTATTACTACTACTACTACTACTACTACTACTACTACTACTGGCAGTATAATGTTAGTAATATACCAACATTTCTGACCAAACTTTTCCAAAAACGGATGATCAAAACTGACCAAAATCCCATAAACTTACATGGAAAGCGTTTCTTTCTCTTTCTTTCTTTCTTTCTTTCTTTTTTAAAATTTTATCTTTCAAACTTTTTAGTCTAGATCCCCATTAGTCTCTTTTATGTTAACGAAAGGTACTGTAAATGTAAATTCATGTAATGTTTTAATGTAGATATTTAATCATGTACGTTACATACATATTATTACATTTATTTAACAGTTTTTGTTAATGTGCATCTCAAATATATTAATTTCAGAGAGCAAAGCCTGCATTATCGAAAGACATAGATGACCTCTTTCTGCGGAAGAGGAAACAGGAGGCCATACGGAATGAAGTGCTGGAGTTTACCAAGAATCAAAGCTCCTGTGATGTGAGAATGAGATGGGAAAAGAACACACAGTGCCGGATTGTGTCGGCCACTATTAGTAGACGTCTACAGGAAGCAAGAGAGCAGTACCAGATGGACATTGATGAAAGGAGGGAGAGGTCTGAATGGAATAACCTAATAAATTATTAAGAAATCGGCTCATTGTATAGTGTAAAGACTTTGTCTGGGGTTTCTTTTGACAGGCTTCGTGAGCTGCTAGAGTCGGAGGAACAGGAGTTCTTCAGGGAGTTGGAGGCAAAAAAGGAGACGGTGTTGGAGAGGCAAGCTAAGATGCTTGAAAGAGCCAAGACTCTGCGAGAGAGAAGAGAAAGTGAGAGACAGAGTCTCGTCGCTGAGAAACTCGACCAGCTCTTCAGGTAGAAGACTGTATTATAAGTGTTCAAACGAACTTAAACTTTGATTCAAACTACGAGATGTTCCATCTTCCTGTGTTTTAGAGAGGAAAGTGAGGAACTGCGTGCTGTGCAGGTGAGGCGCAGACAGGACGAGGTTTGCACCGAGCGTGCTGCTCAGGTCCGTACTAAGGAGGAAGTGCAACGAATGCAAGAAGAAGAAGAAAGACTATTCGCCCAGATGTGGGAAAGCGACAGGCTGGCTAAAGATGAGCGTCATAACCAGGAGATTCAGCGGCAAAGAGAGAACAACCTCCAGCAGAAAGAATTCCTGCAGGCACAGATGAAAACAGCTGAGCAACAGAGAAAACAGGCCAAGCAACTGAAGCAAGAGGAGGCCCAGTTACTGGTATTGATCTTATTATTTAATAGGATGAATCACTCAAATCAAGCCACACTTATTATTATAAAATATCTGTACCCTATCAGTTATTGGGCAATATTAGACAATTTTATACATTTAGACATTATATATTTTTTTACATTTCTAAAAAATATTTTTACTGTATCATTTCAGGTATTGTCATTTTCTTTATCAATAAATTTAAATTACCTTAATGGTCACTTCAATTCAGTAAAGTAATGTATTCTTCGGTAATGTTTTAGTTTTTTTATGTATCAATTAATAAAAAATACTACTTAAATGTTTTGATAATAAATATAACTTTTAAATAATAATCAATTAGTAATAAACTAATAGTATTTATTGCATTTATATTATTAGAAAAAATACTTTAAAATATACATACATAAATACTAAATATATTGTTATACTGTATTATTGTTAATGTATTATTATAAATAATGCACATAAAATGTAAATATAACTAATATTTTAAAATAATATAAATAAATGAATGTAAATCTTGATAAAATATGATACTACATAAAGAGTATGCTACTGTTATGATGAGATATAATCTTGTAATGTCTGCCAATCTTGATATTAATCTTTAAATAGTTGTAATGTGATATTAATACAAAAAAATATATATATAAATTTATATGCAGTACAGTATATATTTTTAAATATACAATTATATTATTAAATATAATTAAATTAATACAAATAAAATATAAGCAAAATGTAAAATAATATAAATAAATACATTTAAATATTATAAAATTATCTTGTTATAAATATTATGTAAAAAAACAAACAAAATGAATTAGAAGCTGTGGCACTCACTCATGTGAACGCTGTGCTCCTTAGAAAGAGCACAGACAGATGCTTCGTGTGGAGGCAGAGAGAGAACAAAGACAAAAGCTCCAAGACCAGGAGAAACGACGTAAACAGCTTGACCTTTCACTTCGGCTGAAGATGAAGCGCCTGGCAAGAGATCGGCAGGAAGAGCTGGCTCTGGATATGAGCATCCTGGAGCAGCTAATGTCTGAAGAGAGAGATGAAAAAAAAGAAGAGGTCCTCAAAAAGGTTAGTTTTAAAATTTGCCATTTTTGACCTTCACTTAAAGAAATGTCAATTTCTAATTTTTTATCAAATGTTCTTCCTAAACAGCTGGAGCGTCAGGAGGAGCAGCGCAGATACAGGGAGTATCTGGCAGAGCAGCTGGAGGAGCAGAAACGGCAAGAAGCTGAGACGGAGCAACTGTTTGAATCAGAGCTGAAGCAGGCCTGGGCCCGCAGGGAGACACATTGGAGTCAGGAAAAAGCGGCAAGAGACCGACTTATGAAGGATGTCATTGACACTCGCCGACTGCAGATCCAGGAGAAGTGTAAGGAAAATGCTTTCAGTATCAATATGTATATGTATGTATATAAAATAGTGCTGTCAAATGATTAATCGCGATTAATCGCATCCAAAATAAAAGTTTTTCTTTACATAGTATATTTGTATG
>JAUYWG010000022.1:987025-997457 GCA_034779775.1 Enteromius afrohamiltoni | reverse complement strand
GTTCCTGGTGTTTAAAATAAACATAATAAATAAACACAGCATCAACACATATATTATGTAAAGAAAAACTTTTATTTGGGATGCGATTAATTGCAATTAATCATTTGACAGCACTAATATAAAAGCATAAATAAAAGTATAATACATAAAAGAATCCTGAAAAAAAGGTATCATGGTTTTGACCCAAAATATTATGCGCTTCATTCTACAACTATAATAATTAAAAATAATAATAATAGTTTTTGAGAGCTTTGTCAGCATATTTAAAAGTAAAAGAAAAATAAAAGTAAAAATAAGTTATTTATATAAAGCGATTATATATATATATATTTATATATATACTGCATATATATTTATGTATGCATTTTTTAAATTTTATATAAATGCAGCATTGATGAAAATCAAAGAATATAAAAAATCTACAAAAACATTTTTATTATATATAAATAATAATATAGTATAGGGTATTATAGTATCATATAATACCACATGATATTATGATTGGAATGTTAATTTCAAATCTAAATAATGACAGTGCTATTTGTCTCTTTAGTGAAAGAGAATATGCTAAAACAGGCTGAGCCTTTCAAAGAGAGAGAAGAGCTTGACCGAATCCTCGAAGAGAACAAATTGTTAGATGAAGAAGAAAAGACTCGGTAAGTTCTTGTCTGTCCAACTTGTTTAACTTAATCATACTTATACCAAAACATACAAAACATAATATTTTGTTTCCTAAATTTCCAGTTTAAGGGAGGCCACTCAAGAGTATAAGGCTGATTTACTGGCTCAGATGATGCACCGTCAGCGCATTCATGAAGCAGAACAAGCTGAGAAAGAGCATGAGTTTCAGAGGGGTCTGTGGCACCAGGAGCAGTACAATAAGAAGATCCAGGACATCCTCTCAAGGCCAATGTCCAGCACCACAGCAGTTCATCCCTTTAGAAGACGAGAGCGCCCCTGCTCCAACTTTGGTGCACAGTTGGCATAGATCCAACCAATTCTATTTTCAATAATTATTCATAACATGATTATAAAATTAGCTAAAAAATAAAATTTTAAAATGTAAACTTTTAGTGAACTTACAGTAAATACTTAAATACCTTACATGCTAATTTCTGAGTAATTAGATGTTGTATATTTTACCAACAGTGTGATCTGTGATCAGATCCATTATCCCTGTGCTAAAGGGGATTCTGACTTAACTACAAGTGTGACTGGATTAACTTGTTTTGAGGTAGATATTTGCATGTTCAAAAGTTCATTATTTAAAGAAAGCCAATCATTTCAATGAATAGACTGTGAGTAGTGTCCTCTTTGTGCAAGTCAGTCACACATCCTTATACAATGCATCTAACACCAACCATCTAATTAAAAACAGTGTGAAACTGTCCAGGGTTGTTATGAAACATACAATACATCGTTTCAAGAGAGGTCAAAAGGTTAAGGTTTAAAAATGACACAGTTAACATGCTGGTTATTTCCATAATGATTTAGCAACAACAAGGTTTTAGACCAATAAGCTGCTGGGTTAAATGCTTAGTGGGTGAATGATTGGGTGGATAAGTTTTGACGCTGCAAATACCATGACAGCTCGTATAAGGTGAAGAAGTTGAACAACACCCAATACCTTACAGAGGAGTGGTATGGGTGTGGAGCAATTGGTCTGATGTCAGTTGACTGTTCAGACAGGTTTAACTTTTACCCAAGCCAGTTCGGGACTACACAATTCGGCAAAATACATTACACAGTCTTAACATGACATGAGGAATATACAACATCTGAACAATTCAGAGCTCTGAGGATCACTGTGTCTGTGGATATTTGTACAGTTTCTAAGATAAGATGCGAGAACATGAACTTTATGTCAAGGTAGGTCAGGCATCGCTACTGTTCGTTTTAGGTTTCCACATCACATTAATTACAGTATGTGGTCCACTGAAAGATTTATGAATAAATACATAAAGCTAAACATGCACCTGTTTTATGTACTTATTCGGGATGTGAGCAGTACAGTTCCCAACTGATGTTCCATCCTACGGTTTACTCATGGCTTGTGTTCACTCTGCATTTTGCAGATAAAGGTATAGAGGCTGCTGTGCTTCTCAGCTATGTGTCTTTGATTAATGATGCAGACACTGAGCATACACAGTGCACATATTCTGATTATTCAAGGCAGCCTCTGCTCTCAGATATTTCTGAGAAACACAGGAAAGCACATGTGTATTTAGAGTCTTGTGTTAAAATTCACATCGTGTGAAATGGGCCAGAGTTAGACATAATCAGAGTTATGTAATATTGGTGCAGTGATGTGTTTGTACGCATTTAATAGCTTATACTTTTTAATATGTAGACTATTTTAGCTATTTTGTATTTCCAGGTCTAGCTGGAGACAAACAAAGTAATTTAAAGTAATAATTTAATGGGGTACATATTCCTGGATGACTGTAAAAAACACACTGCGTGTAAATAAGACTGCAGTTATTTAAACATTTACTTAAATATACATTTTGTAGAAGAAACATGTAGAAAATTGTTTATTTAAAAGTGATTTTGAGTTATTATTTTTGGTCTAAGGGCACATATGCAGGGAATAACTGTCAAGAGTAAGCAAAAATGACGTTATTAGAAAAAGTTAATATTGTTATTTCTTAAAAAAGCAAAATAAGCAGCTATTTTACATTTAAATTTGCATTTAGTCAATTGGCAGATGCTTTTATCCAAAGTGACTTACAAATGAGGACCGACACCAACAATTAATCAGAAGACCCAATCAATATTCACAGTACAAAATGACAAGTTCTCAACGTAATCTAGTGTGGTACACAAGCTAGAGCAGAAGTGCAATATAGAAACATAACGAGGAGAGAAATATTGGATTTATTATAGAAAATGCATATAATTTTGCTTTGTTTTAAAATATTAGTAAGAAAAGCATTTGATGTCAAACTAGTTAAACTAGAGATGATACCCTTATCAAGTTTTTACATTTTTCTTTTTTAAGTGTTCTCTTTCATTTCTTATTTTTTACTTTTTGACATCATTGTCATACGAATATTTACATCTCATTTAAAGCTTTGAGACAAATGCTTGAAGCTTTGCATTTCTCCTCATTTGGTGTTCAGAACTCATTCAAATGTAAACGACACCTTTACAAAGGCAAACGCATTATTGTAATATTTTCTCATTGCTGCATAAGTAGAAACAAGCCATGGAATCTTCACGTAGAATTAGCCACGATATTCTCATTTCCGTCAACACGTGATTTTTAGTGCAGTGCTATAATTGGCCACGCGGTGTCTCTGCAGACGCACGAAATTGTGCGATTGATCCACGAGCCTCTGCCGCTGCGGTCATGTCAGTCAGCGTGAGAGAATCCATGGAGAAGGGAAGGAAGCAACTTCCCTTATGCTTTTTGACAATTACATACTTTTTCTCATATGTAATCAGTCGCTTTTAGTCATTATTACGACTCAGTGATTAGTCGTGGTCATCGCTTATTTTACCTTGATTTCTAATATGTGGAGGAGGAGATGAAAGGGGCTTGTCCAACTCAACTTCAATTATGGGGACAGACACCTGCCGTGATCAGGCGCGGCTAACGCGCTAACATTAGCCTCAGAGGGAGTTCAAAAGTACAAACCAGCCCAACAGGGCGACATGGAGTGGTGACAGGACACGGGAGACCTGGATTATAAAACTTATTTGGAATACCATCGTGTTCAAACGGATATATTTTAACCTTACGTGTGCTGATGTAACTAGTTTAGGTGGGAGCTGCTGTATTTGGGATCATGTCTGTGACTGAACTCTACTCTAGGGTGAGTTGTTGGAATTAGTTTTTTTTCCACTATAAATAGCTAAAGAAATAGTTAATAATATGAGACAGGTGCACAGTCATATAATAATTTGTGTGAGGTAAACGACACGAAGTGCCTTCACCGGTCTTAAATCTTCGTGCAGTATAATGTAGCACGACTAGCTCGGAATCTTTTAAATAATTTCAAAACATCATGAAGGCTCACAAAAGGTAGTATTCAACAATTTGACGCCCTGCGGTTCTGCTGGCCTGCTTTTAACTTCCTATAAAACACGGGGAAGTGTCGCGGACAGGTGTGTTTCTGTTGGTTTCGGTCTGTAGGTAGTTTCGGTGTTCGCTGTGTGTCGAAAACCGTTCGAGCTCCCTATCTAGACGGCGTTTTTGAGCGCGTTCAAATGCGTACTGGCTGCCGAATGATGCTGTCTACATAGGCAGCTCTCTAGGTTAGGAGATACAGCCAGCGTTTATGACAAGCTCTTCCTCTTTTGAGGACTTCAGTGACTCTTATAGTTCATGTTTCTCTAAATATGCTGCTAAAGGAATGGCGTTTGTTTGCATTTTAGGTGCATTTGCATAATTGATGAAATTTCTGGCAATATTATGTTACATTTAATTCTTAATTTGATATTTGGAACAATTAACCAAGCTAATTCTCTGTAAAATATTTTATTATATAGTAATAGTTACGACCGAGAGCATAATCTAGTAACAGAATGACATTGTAATTACACAAATATGAACTTGTATTTTTCTGTTTTGACCTCTGAGGGAACATTTACAGAGGGAAAGCTAGCTGTAAATATGATGGCAAATCCCTTGGTATAGCCTCATATACATGGTCACAAACTAATGCAGGTGACTCAGTCTTTCCAAGTTGTTTGGGCTTGTATGCAAAATGAATATTTCTTCCTCCAGTCTACAGCCTAGGACAGACTGTTCAGTACAGTCCGCTTCTCATAGAGTCACCATAAGGGTGGATTCATATTACACCAGTTCAGTCCCTTATTTTGGCCTTTGTGTTCTGCTATTGTTCAGATATTTTGCCCTAAAAGTGTTCCACAGTTTTCAGGTCATATTATTAGCTTGTGTGATCTGTGATGTTATCTCAACAATCATAAAAAGGGCAAACCAGTGACGTCATCAGAACCCTGCCCATGTGTGTCATCGATTACACTGAGAACAAATACTATTGAATGGGCAGCCTGGCATTTGTCCAGTGTAGTCCACAGACATTATCCTTATTTAAACTTTTTTTTTTTTTTTTTGAAAAGTCATCTGTGACAACCCCCTCTCTCTCATCTCCTAATTAATCTGTTTTTTGTTAATCTGTATAGAAAACCAAGCTACAACTTTATCATCTTTTTTTTTCCCTTACGCAAACTAGCTTTCATTAAATAAGCTGTTAATCTAATATTATCACACACATACAGTTTAGGGGGGCTCATATTTATTTTAATAAATAGTTTGAAATTGAACTGTATAGCTTAATGCTGAGTGTGTAAGTTACTACTGTATGTAGTCTGTTGTTGGGGCATTGTGTCTTTCTTTGGTTATTGCTCTCAGAAAGAGGATTAGTTTGGAGCACAATGCACCCCTGCTGAAGTTTCGACCCCCCTCCTTAGTGGGAGGTTTTGAATTAACCCCAACACAACCTAGATTTGTTGGGGTGGACAAAAAGAGTCATTAGCCCAGAGTAGACTCACTCGTGAGCTGTCTTTATTTCTGTTGTGCTGTTTCAACAAAAAAACGTTCTCTGTGGTACTCTATCATCTTCTGTTCCCGTTACTGCATCTCCTTGATTAATCCGTATGTTGCGTCACTTGTGAGGTCTCTCAGTGCCTCTGGGCAGGTAAACAAGTCGTGTGCAGGTGCAGGGGGAATGGAGGCTTGGGCTGGATGTGCGATCACACTCCATTCACTCATGGCTCAGTTAATGCCACTGCTAAAGTAACTGATGCAGAAACAAGAGTCCTGAGAAACGTGAGAGAGCTTTTATTGTCATCTTTTTGTGTTGAAGTACCTTTCTGAATCCCAGTATAACGTCATTTGAATTACAGAACGTTTAAAAATGGTTTGTGACCAATTCTTGTTTTAACATCCCTGGCTCCGTCAGCACAGCTCAAAATTACACATTAACCCAGTGTAATCAGCTACGGGTGATATTGCTTAAATAATGATAAAATAAAAGAGTATTTAGATTTTCTTTAGGATTTTGACAATATTTAATACATTACAATATTTATATAGTTTACAAATATATATGGGGTAGCGTATATAGCGTATATGTCAGCGCGCAGGTTTCGTGCATCTAATACCAATTCGTTCCAAACGCTACATGAAGATCACGAAAGACTGGTGATAAGGATCGAAGCTCTCACGTACAGTAGTTTAGAAAACTAGTCCCGTCTGAATAAGGCTACAGAGTAATTTGGCTATACATCCGCGCTAAAACTTGTGTTTACTGTGTGCTACCGTTCTCTTAATACACCATAGGCTTCTACCCTTTACATCGTATGTTCCGGCGATGTGACTGTCGCTCACGCGCACATCGCGATGTCGATGTCAAAACAGAATGTCGTTCAGCTCTAAGGCACATGAATAATGTTAAATAATTTTATTTAAATGCATTTTGAATAATACATTAACAAGTCTATAATTAAATAATATTACTGATGGTACATATGTTTTAAAAGATTAAACATGCTAGTAAAATCGTACATTTGCAAAATACATCTCTCATAATGCAATGTATCTAAATGCATTTACCTTACTAGGTGCTTTTGTCCAAGGTGACTTACATTGCATTCAAGGTGCACACATGATCAGATCTTGGAGCTCATGACCTGGTGTTGCTGAAGGTGTGCTCTACTGTTTGAGCTGCAGAAAGGCCAATGCAATATAGCCTCCCAGTTTGTTTTTATTATATATTATGTATAGAGAATTGGTGAATATATTTGGTGCATCTGCTCTCTTCTGGTTACTTTTCATTGATTTAACAGGAAGTTTCCCGGGGCAGCTCACCTGTTAACCCCTGCTACCATAACTCACCCCTGATCTATCACAATCAGACACCAGTGTCAGGTTTCACAGTGATTCAGACAATCGGCCACTTATTCCTGGACAGCGGTCAGGACAAAGATCACAGGTTGAATAGAAAAAAGTGTGACATGTTTTCCAGGAAACACCTGATCTTTCCCTGCAGGGCTTTTGCTGTCAGTGATCAGGGTGTGGCTAGAGACACAGAGCTTTGTACTAACCTTTTACCCCGTAGCCTACAGAAATCTGGAGAATCCAGTGAAACCTGAGACTTCCTGACATCCATCATTTCCAAGCAGAAATATACTAGGGATAAATATACTTAGAAAGGTTCATTTCTAGTAATTACTGTTATTCATAAATGTGAATACATGGTTTTCATTTAAAACCTAAATAATTCTAAATTTAATGCTGTTCTTTTTGCAAAAATGTTTCAGTGCCTTATATTACAAAGAAAAAAAGAACTAATTTTGAATGACATTAATGTTCAAACATTCAACTGCAAGATTTGAGGTCAGAAAGACTCTTATGGTGACCGAGGATGCCGTGCTAGTATATTATCAAACATAGAAAATCAGTAATAATGTGAAATATTACAATTTAATACTTTAATATCTTTCTAAGTTTATTTATTGAATTTTCAGCAGCCATTACTCCAGTCTTCAGTGTCACATAATTCTATCAAAATCATCATAATATGCTCAAGAAACATTTCTTATTGGTATTAGAGTGTTGATCTGTTTATTTATATGTTTGTGTATTTTTGTGATGAATTTGCTCTTAAGGATGTTTTGATGAATAGAATGTTCAAAAGTTCAAATTACAGCATGTATTTAAAATGAAAATCTTTTGTAACATCATGCATCTTTCTATTGTCTTTCTTTTTTTTTTTTTTTCCCTTGTATCTTTGCTGCTGAAAATGATGCACCTTTATGTTTTACTCTGAAATGCACCACGTTATGAAGCAGGTTGCGTTTGCCTTTTGCCTTTTAAAGGTGAAATATGTTGTTTTTTGCCACTGGTGGAAATCTACGAAATAAGTTGTTTCCAGACAGGTTTTCCAAACACTACTGATCTCCTCTTTCTGCCACTGTTTAGACAAACGGGTAGCTGTGGTTAGCAAAAGTGCATTGAATATTTGAGGACAAGTACATTCTTTAAAGAAATAGCTCAACCAAAAATTTTATTTCTGTCATCATTTACTCACCATAAAGTAGTTTCAAACCTGTATTAATTTCTTTGTTTCTGCCGAACAAAAAGATATTTTGAAAAAACCAGTCTGAGCTTTTGGTCACCATTGACTATGTTTTTTTTCCCTAATGTGGAAGTGAATTTTGACCCCAAAACACCCTGGTTACCTTTTTCACAATATCTTCCCTTGTGGCAAAACAAAGAAATTCATACAGATTTGAAACTTCTAGAGGGTGAGAAAATGACAGAATTTTCTTTTTTTGGATGAACTATTCCTTTTTTTTGGATGTTACCATTCGTTATTTTGTCACCGAATTCAAATCATTACAGCTGCCGCAAACACTGACAGCTCAGTCAAACAGCCTACGTGGATCCAGGCCTCTTCGCTGCACAGCTACAAGAAACCATGTAAAACCAGTCACACAGGTCTCACCTCAGTTCCTCTCCAACTCCCTCCCTCCACAACAGCTTTTCAACTCTTTATCAGTTCATTACGGTGTCCTTCAAGACCAACAGATCACCACGCTGAGAGCTCGGGCTCTGAGATAATGAAACCAAAGCATCACACGTCTTCACGGGCAGCTGAATTGTTTGACTGCGATGGTCATTTCTGTGTCTTGGTAGCAAAGTACAAAGGTACATGTAAATGACCCTGACAAACTTGTAGCAGATCGTATTAAATGTGATGAAGTTCCATCTCATTACGGTGGCAGGAAATGCATTGGTACAATTAGTAAAGCAGTCAGGCTCACACAATGACAGGATGAGGTGTGGAATGGCATGCAAAGAGAGTTTCTAGACTGGTTAATGGTTTCCCTTCTTGGCTTTTATTCAAAGATCATACCTGTTTCAGCTGATAGATTTTTCCGTTTGAGCTTTGTCATGCATGCTACTTCACTTGGTGTTCTATATATTTGGAAGAAATCCAGAATGGGGGTTGACAATAGGGAGATTAAAAGCAAGACAGTTGTCTCTCTCTGTTAGACATACAAAAATACCGCTGCTTTAAAGATGATGCAATGTCATTTGTCTTGACTGCTCATGTTGTTAAAAGATGTGGCATCCGAGGCTGTCTTCCAACTGACATGCCATTCATGAGTTGATAGAAAGCTAATGATTAATTGTATAGAATGTAAAATGGGGCTGCACAATATATTTTTGTTGTACATGCAAAGAAAAGTTAATGAGATCCAGTTTAGTTTTCTTCAGAATACCTTTTTTGTGTCCCACAAGAAAGAATGACATACAGAAAGCCATACATTTTTGAGATGACATTTAAGTAAATCATTTTGGGGTGAGCTATGCTTAAATAATTGGTTTCAAATGCTAGAAACTCATCATTTTTCAGAAGCCTTTTTCTTATACTTTACTTCCCCATACATTCTTTAGAATTCCCGTCACTTCACTGCACTCATTTTCCATGCCAGTTTTTCCAGACTCACAGGAAATAGTTGATGAGTAAGTTTCTCGGTCAATTCAGCATTTCTCTGAGGAGCCAGTATTGATTAATCCATGTGAGAATCTCTGTGAATAACTCATTATTAGTATAATGATTCTACTTTATGTTAAAGGGATAGTTCACCCAAAAAATTTCAATCTGTCATTAATTACTCGCCCATTTTCTTCTAAACCCATAAGACCTTCATGGTTCTTCAGAACACAAATAAAGGTATTTGTTGATTTAAAATACAAGAGCTTTCTGATATAGACTGCAACACAACTACCACGTTCAGTCCCCAGAAAGGTAGTTGGTACATCATTAAAATAGTCCATGTGACATCAGTGGTTCAACCTATGAGAATGCTTTTTGCGTGCAAATAAAAATATTTGAATTTGTGTTATAACTGAAAGTCTTATGGGTTTGGAACGACATGAGGATGAGTGGTTTATGACAGAATTTTTATTTTTGGGTAAACTATCGAGCGTCCTAACACATGTATGGATGAAGTGCTCTTGATTGACTGCATTAACAGTATGTAGTGAGTAAGAGACGCTCCCAGTTGGTTCTGCTCACGTGTTAGCATGTTGCTAATCTAATATTATATTATTTGGATGATGATAATATGTGTCAGTCAAGTCAAGTCACTTTTATTTATATAGCACTTTTAACAATACAGAGTGTAGCAAAGCACTCAGCATTAATAAATAGAACAACAGAGTAATGGTAATGTATAATGACGAGATTAAACTTTATTTATCAAATGCAGAGACTGTCTCTGTAGTCAAGACGACGATAATCACTAGAAATCAGGTGTCCCCAACTAAGTAAGCCAGAGGCGACAGCGGCAAGGAACCAAAACCCCATCCTTGAGAGAACCAGGCTTAGTTGGGTCCAGTTCTCCTCTGGCCGGACGCCCAGCACCTAATTTCCAGTTCAATTTAAACACG
>JAUYWG010000022.1:958493-986925 GCA_034779775.1 Enteromius afrohamiltoni | reverse complement strand
GATGGAAAAATGCAGTTTTACAGATACTAGAAACATGGCTTTCAAATGAAAGATTGCTATCAAACAGCACACCTAGGCTCCTAACTGATGAAGAAATCAGAGTATGTGAGCGGAGTGGAGCGGCAAGAATTTTCTGATCACTCCACTACAGCTCCGCTCCGGGTTTACCATTTCCCGCTCCTTGCTCCAGCTCCGCTCACTCCTCGCTTGATCTTCGCTCCATTAATTTTTTTTCTTCTAATTAACGCTCCATTGTAATTTTTCATTATTTTTTTATTTTTATATCGAACCTCTGTGCATTCAGTGAAAAACAAATACACAAAACATCAACATGCTTTAGTAGAACGCTCCGACTTTCAAAAAATCCGCTCCAAGCTGCAGGCAAAATCATGCCGCTCACATACTCTGGTCAGTACTTTTAATTTCCAGTTAAAGGGGTCATATGATGTTGTTAAAGGGGACACGTTTTTATGTATTTGATGGAATTTGTTCATGTGACTTTTTTATGTAGTGAGACATTTGTTTCATCAAGTGGGGACATAATTATTGATTATAATGACGTCGTACTGTCTTTTTACTCGTTGCGTAACACCTTGTAAACACAACAACATATCTGCATTTATGATTAGAGAAACAACACTACTCTACACTGCTCAAAACTCGCATTCGAATAGTAAGTAGCAGGTTCTTTTACTAAGAAAACGTAACTTACAGATTGTGAGTCAGAAGCACTATACTGTCCTTGCAAAGTTGGAACTGCCCCACTTTATTTGCACAGCCACGGCTTTGTGCATAGCTACTCTATCAGGTTCAGGAATCAGTTCTTTGTAAAATCCGCTGAACACACTCTAATATTTGTGTTGTAAACACTGCTTAACCACTGATTTCTAGTTTGTCCTCTTTTGGAAGCACAAACAAGTTAGATTCACTTTCACAGTGAAACACAGCGTCTCCAGAACATGGCGCCGACAACAACACTACAACGAGAATAATAATTCCACCTTATTTTTTCGCTTAATTATCCCACACAGTGACGTAGACATGAGGCATTTTTTGTCAAGAATATCTCTTTGGGTTTGAGACTTTCGTCTTTGCAACTCTTGGGATCGTATCTATGCCCAAACAGCTTGTAAGACTCCAGGGAGAGCGGACAACGTGAAATCGCGCCATATGACCCCTTTATATAATTTGCAGTCTTCATTCCCTTAACTAAACTTGACAGGTTTGTCGTATGCATTTTTGGGCAGTATTATGTGTGAAGCAAAGTTTCTTAAATTATGGTATGTAATGAAACCGCATTAATATCATTAGAAGACCCAGTCTTTTTATGGTGTCAGTTGTGATGATGTCATAGTATGTGTACAGACAGCAATAAAAGGATGATGTAGTCAATACAAGCTGTCAAAACTTTAATCTTATCCCTAATCTTACATAATCTTCCAATCATGTATTCTTTCCCTTCAACTGAATTCTTCCACACCAAGTTAAAGATACTTTACAGTCAGTAACGGGTGTGTTTTGATGGGGATTTTTTGTTATGTGTGTTTCTGTGATTTTAAAAACAGGACATGTTAATGAATTAATTATATGAAAAGGGACCAGTGTTTCTTCCCTAAAACGGAGGTAGGAGCAAACAGACTCTCTGTTGTACTGGGCTTCACCCCTCCTGAGCGTATAAAGTGGTTCTTTATGTTGTCATTGTGTTGATAATGAGGCATTTGTTCATTCACTATGTACATAAATATGGAATTAGGCCTCAGTTTGTGTCAGGTGACATGATTGTACCACATACAATGCACTTTTTTCAGCATTTATGACCATATCAACCTCATCAACGCAATTAATCACTAGTCAAAAATACTAGTGACTTTATGCTGGAGGTGTTGCCGCACTAGTTTTGAGCTGCATTATTGATATTTATATGACATGCATCTTGAACCAGAAATTGGATTTCTTTTAAAGCATCACATTTATTATTATATATCATTACTGTGAATTTGAATGATGTTAATTAACCCAAATACTTCAATGCTGATCTGAAAACACTGATGTACTGCTATGCCCTTAGGTATAATGCTCTAATGAGCTGATGAAGTCTTCACCCTGTAACTGTCGGTACTTCCTTGACAACACCCAGGCCTCTCGTCACAATCCTCTGCTGAGGATGTCATAATAGACTCCCGTGTTTTGTCATCAGAGAAGGATTTACAAGCCAAATAAGCGGATGGTCTCGAGGAGCATCATTTGCATGTGGCATACTCAACTGAAACACCTCTATATTAGGGCAACTGAGAAACTAATGATGTCAAAGCATCATATTTCAGTTCATTCATTTTGCCTTCTGTACACACACCCATCTGTGGAATTCCTCTGCTGCATGGGCTTAAAGCTTTTAAAGCTTTTGTATTGCAGAATGTCTAAAATATATATGGAAGTGAATGTAAACCACAGCTGTTAAGACAATGTTTTCAGTGTATAGCATTTTTGGCTGTTTTTTTTACATGATGGCTTTGTAAATTTGGTAGCCTATATAGTACACAACACCTTTTCTACATACTTGGCAGTATGCTTAGCAACCTTTTTAGTTGCATTGACAAAATGCCATTAGGGCTAATTGACTTAAAACGTCTTCAAAACATTAGAAAATGTTATGAGTTTGAGCAGTTTTGAGAGTTTACTGCATAAGTTAACTTCAGCCTGTAGCTCCAGTAATTGTCAGAGGTGAAGCAGGTCTTCATGGGATAAGGTGCATTTGCTTATCGCACCTGTCCCAGATTCCTCGTACCTGCATTGAGTTCCTGAAATGTCTGTGGTGTGTGTTTTGAATATTCTTGAATGCACTTGAAGTTTCCAAGTTTTAATTTTTTTAGTTTTTTGGTGATGTTTTTTTTTTTTTTTTACTTAAAACAGGTCAGTTTGATCTGTATCAGCTATTATAGATTGCTCAAGTATGAACCCAGCAGTTACGTCATTATTCTTTGTATCCAGCAAAGTTTTTCTCAAAGGAAGTTTCCAGGCCACAAATGAAGTCCAATTACAACATTATTTAGATCCTGTTCAGGGTTTTTTGTTTTCAAAGGCCACTAGATATGTACTTTAGCACCAAAGTAGCATTTTTGATAAAAACCATAAAACCATATTTCAGGTTTTATTATTCATGCAACTATTGTGCATACTCATCTGTGTGAGAGGGCACACATGAAACATTATGAGCCAGTGTGGCTAAACCAAACCTTGTCTTGACTTTATAGCACATGACTTATTGGCCTTTACACTTTATCTTCCAAAATAAAGTGTTAGAAAAACTTTTTTTTTATGCTCAGCAAAGTATGTTTTATTATTGTCAAACATAAAAAAACTTTTGTGCTGCCTGATATATTTTTGTGCAAACCAGGATACATTTTTCTTGGATTCTTTGAACAGAAATTTCAAAAGAATGGCATTTATTTTTTTTAGATTAGAAGTACTCTGTAATGATGTTAATGTATTGTATGTTAATGAGTTCTTTGCTGTTACGTTTCATTATAATAATTTTTTTTAGTCTTACTGACCCTAGACTCTTGATCAGTAGTATATTTTGTAAAATGTTTGTTGGAAAGTTGCCCATACTTGCATAAATGACAATGTAATGTCATTCATACGTACATTAAGAAGTTGACTAAATCATCTTACACTCGTGCTATTAACTTTTTTTGTGTGTGATAAATTATAAATACCACCTGCCACTGTCTAGCAAATTGTTACTCGATGATTGCTGCTGTAACACTGGACCCTTGAGGGGACAGCTTACTTGTTTTCCACTTCATGAAAGTTATGCAGTGCTCCATAAGTTTAATATGAGTCTATTATCAGTTCTTATTATCATCAGGCTACTTGCATCTCTTGAGCTCTTTGAACAGCCTTAACGCTACACTGAAGCATAAGATGGAGTGACGTAATAGACTGCAAAGCCAGACAGGACCCCTGCTGTTCAAACGAAATGTCTGTATCCGCTGTATCTTTGTGAATCTCACCGTTTGCTCTGTTTTTCTTTGTGTTTCTGCCTGAAGTGCAGCACAGACTCCTAAAAGCCAGACTGTCCATGTTCAGTACGTCCTGACATTACACTCGTCTCGTGGAAGTACGTCCCCATTGTGTCATTCCAGATCAGATGAGCCCGAACTCTAAAGCTAGATATACACCATGCAATTTTTTTGTCTGAATATATTATGATCCCAGTAAGATCTTGGCATTCAGTCAGGCTGTAGGTGTGGCTTAGAAATTTAGGCTTGGTAATATCTTTGTTTAAATAACAAAAAATAACAAAGATCACTTCCTTGCCTTGCATACAAGTCATTTTAGACATTCAGGGATGCACGTGCTTTCTCCATGTGAAACTGTCTCATGGGTAATATTAGAGCAGCACACTCAAAGTAGGATTGGAAATGCTGTTGTCAGCTGGGAAGGCTCTGATATGGAGCGACTTCAATGGAGAAGACTGTACAAAGTTCAGGCGAAACAGGAAGAAGTTGTCTTTTCAACATTACTGTACAAAATTGAGGTCAACATCTGTTTTAAATTTCCCATTCATTTTATAGGTTTTTTTATGTTTTTAAAAAAGTTACTTATTCGCATCATTGTACCAGCGAATATTTGGTATTTTTTTTAAAGAAGGTCTGTTTTTTTAAGCAGTTATTTAAGCAGTGTTACATGTAATGGATTTGTGATATATTTGAACTATATTGTTTATATTAGTTTTCTTTTTTATTTATCTGTATCAGTTTATATTGTAGGGCCCTATGAAATCCATTGTGTTTTTTCCCAAATTCTGCTTTTTCCTTTTTAATTTTAGCAGACTCTGTTTCTGTTTTCATGTTTAAATAAAATGTTATTAATCAAAGAGCATTTCTAATTAATTGAAATCATAAAGCTTACAGTATTAAATGCCAATGCCTTAAAAGTTACTTAAAAATTATTTTTAAGGCTTGAATGAAATGGATCTTATTTTCTTCTCAAATTCAAGTTAAACTTGATTTCATAACATGTTGGTGTGAGTTTAAGTTTCTGTTTATATATGGTATGACAATTGTTTTACTCAAAAGAAAAAAAAAATATTGTGAATTGACTTTAGAGATTATATTAGTTTTTTTTTCCATGTAACTTACTCATATGTGTATATATGAAAGAGAGAGAGAGATGGCAAAGACTAGTGCTGCATGATTAATCATATCGCAATCGCGATGTCAGCCTATACGATTACATTACAGCGAATGTGGAGATTATATTAAATAAACAAATGCATTTGTGGACGTAACAAGACATCCATTGTTGCGTTCACACCAGACGAGAATGCAGCGTTAAGCGCGAGTGATTTACATGTTAAGTCAATGCAAAGACGCAATTGGACATCCAGCAGGCGAGTCACGCGAATTAAGCGGTGCGTTAAACAAGCCGGTTTTACTGCACGCATAAGCAGCGCGCGCTAATTGTGCTTTCACTGCAGCAGGCTATAGACAAGCATCTTTCTGTCGTATTTTCACGCGTTCTTCTCCTAACAGTGTAAAACCTGTGTTGTGCTGAATTTTGACTCCCTGCCGAATTATGACTCCCCTCGTTGAAATCAATAGAAATCCTAACCCCGCCCCTAATCATAACCCCTCCCCCACACCTAACACTAAACCTACAAAAACTAGGGGAGTCATAATCTGGCAGGGGGTCAAAATTCGGCACTACAACGGCGTAAACTCGAAATGTTTAAGTGTCCAACTACACGCGAATAGTGAAATATATTCGCCCAAGTCACCTCAGGTGTGAACGCACTTTTAGCAAAGAGAGATTTGAGAAAATGATTGGCACTGGACAAGAAATACCAAAAGAAATATACTAACTATATGTTACATCCTGCTAAAATGTTTTGGGACAACATGTAAAAATATAAAAATGGGTATTTGTTTTATTTATCTGTACTTTTGACTTAAATTTAATGTTAATTTCTTTCATTAATGTAAAGATGTTACTGTTTTTTATTTTTGTACAATTTAGTTTTAATTAGTTGTTGCTAGATTGCACTGTATACTGTATCTCAGTTGAGAAATACAGGTTTCAGCATTATTAGTAATCTGTGTGTGCATGTTGAGTCAAACCATTTGTTTATCGTATCGCAATCGCAATTTTGACATGAATAATCGCAATGTGACATTTTTTCCAAATCGTGCAGCCCTAGCAAGAGACTAAATGAAAAAGAATTTGTATTTAAATAGTATTTTGCGGCTTAATCATCTCAGACTTGAATCCAAATCACATTTTGTTTTTATCACTGTTCACTGCCCTACTTTTGATGTATTCATCTAAATTTGATACATTTTCTGACACTCCACATTATACTGTATTTTGTTTATAAATAACCTTTGTCAAATCTTAAAATTATCATTGCATTATGATTATGTTCATTTGCTGTTTTAATATTCATAATTTACTGTCAGCCGTAACACTGAAGTCAATTTAGGTTTGTTGGTGTCAGCCAGCACTTTAAAATCGATGCAGTGCTATAGGTGAAGTGACAACTAAACATTTTGTCATCATCTGTTCAGTCTTACGTTGTTTAAAAACCTGTATGACCTTCTTCATGGAGCACAAAAGTATTTCATATAATGTTGGAAACCAAATTCTGGTGACTGTCGGAAAAAAAACCCCACTGAGACATTCTCTAGAATATGTTGTTTTATGTTGCACAGAGGAAAGTAAGTCATACAAGTTTTAAAATACAGAATTTGAATTTCTGGCTGAAATATCTTCTATTGTTCATCCCCGTTCCAATTTTCTAACAGTGTTTGCTGCTTAATTTGAGAGCATGATTTATTAGTTAAGATTTATTAGTTGTGGTGGATTTAGGGATTTCACTGAATGTGCTTCTAATAAACTTTTTAAGCGGCTTATACCCACTGAGTATCTTTTGTGTATTTTTTTGAAGGTCAAGAGCAGCGTTCTTTACACACAGATCGACAGTGAAAACTGACTTCTAGCTGCCTTCAGGAGAGATAACAGCACTCTCTCGTTACAGACTCTTAGCCTTCAGCTTGCTTTCAGTTTATCACCAACACAAACATTGAGACACTGAGCATCACTAGGAGCATGGTTTATGGTTTATTTTTCTTTGATTCATGACTTTCTTACTTTATTTAATCTTGGCTAAAGCTCAGGGCTAACAGGAAGGGAATCCATCTCCGTTAGTCCTTTGCTGGTTAATGCAGACCTCTATCTGAGTCATGATGGCCAACTAGTTGTCCAGCAGCTACTAATATATGAACTCTAAGACTGTGTGCTAGAATCCCACTTAAATACATCTAGTGGTTGGTTGTCTCATTTTTTAGGGCAGACAACCTCAAGCACATACGCATCCCATTTGAGTATTTTTCTTCTCTAAATAGCACAGAGCAGCATTTTATTTGAAGTATATGCCAAATTCTGCAAACATAGTTTGCGTACATCCTGCTGCGGTTCTAATTTATCTGTGTTAACTCTGCTGTCTGTACTGCTGATCCTCCAATTATATACAGAGTCTGCTGATAAAGGCATTGCAGCTCTTCTGTATTCAGCTTTATTCAGTTTTGCCTGTTGCTCACTGGGAAGATGATTGGCCATTTGGGTTGTTTTCTTTAAACATAAGCAAAACCATGAATTTAAGTACATATTACATTGGAAAATTGTTGACTGAGCTGTCAAGGTGGAATATCAGAGATTTCTTTCATTTAAAAGTGTGTTTTATGTGTGTTTCAGTACACCAGGGTTTGGATCCCTGACCCAGAAGATGTTTGGAAGTCGGCGGAAATCATCAAGGATTATAAGGAGGGAGACACAGTGCTTCATCTCAAATTTGAAGACGAATCGGTAAGAAAAAACCTCCCTATTTTCTTCCAGCAACAAATCTAGCATGGACTTCATTGACTTGTTTTATTGGTAAATGAATTAAAACAGCAATTGTTGGGTGAAACAAGAATATTAGGAGCAAAATTGTTTGTTGTTGTGGAAAATTTTTTAAACAATAAATAATGTAAGGGTTTAGTGCAGTCTTTGTTTAGATCTGCTTTTTATTTTATATATGAAAATTAATCTAAGAATAGATCTGATTTGAAAAAAATCTGATTTGTAAAATATATATATATATATATATATTTTATTTATTTCAGACTGCAAAGCAAAAAATCGGAGTCATTACACAGCAATTGTAAACTAAACCAGATCCTAATGCTTCCTGAAATAGTTTGGGTTTCACTGTACTGAGGAAAGCGTGTCTTATGAATCATTAATCATGTTTTGGTGTGTAAGAAGCGCAGGCCCTGTGTACGCCATATTCTCCTGTGTATTATCAAAAAACAATGTTGGGGAAACCTAAATAAACCAGTAGATGAAATAAAGATCAGCATGAGTTATTGAAGCTTGTCTGACTGTAATGCATTACCAACACTCTCAGACAACCGAGGGATACTTTTTGACTCTTGAAGTCTGTGAAGTTACTTGCCATTTTAGTTTGAATCCAATCCTAATCTACTGTTTCTTCTTAATGCCATTACCGTCTCTTTTCCTAGACATTAGAATATTCAATTGGTCCCAAAGACAATCCTCTTCCATTTCTTCGGAATCCTGATATTCTGGTAGGAGAGAATGACCTCACAGCTCTCAGCTACCTCCACGAGCCTGCTGTGCTCCACAACCTCAAGGTCCGCTTCCTTGAGTCCAATCACATTTACACCTACTGCGGTAAGTCTTAAAGAAAATGGCTCTGATATATCGGTCATTTTAAATATATATATATATTTTATTTGTGTTTAGCTTATATTTGTCCTATAATAATTATAACTTGATGACTGATTTTACGTGGATGGTTGTTGGAAGTGCGCTTCATTTGTGGTGGCTCTAAAATGCAAACGCGAGTCACATTTTACTTTCAGGAATTGTGAGTAAATACATTTTTACAAAGTCTTTTTTTTTGTAGAAAAGAAGAAAGAAATGAGAGAAAACTGTAATTAAAGCCAAATATAATTACATTTCATTTTAACTTTCTCTTAATTGTTATACTGACCATTAGCTTTCTTTAGTTATCATCATCCATCATTTTAAAAGCATTATTTAGATAATTTAGTAATATTCATTGACTTCCTATGATGAATATCTGGCATAGTTTAACTTCAATTTTGAATGTGGCAAATATCCTAATTCGTTCCAACTCTTCGTTGAACTAACATGTTGTGGGACACTTTCAAATACTTCTCACCAACTGTAAAAATGGTAATTGCGTATCCAGGGTCAACAGGCTTTTCTGGAGAGTAACAAAGGCAGCACCACTGTTTAGTCAACACTCATTAAATGCAGGGTATCTATTAGTTACTGTCCCTATGACAGCATGCCCTTGTTAATAGGTTATTGCATTTTGGGTTTACTGTTTATTTGTGGGTGTGTCTACTTCTAACGAAAACTTCTTCTGAAAAAATATAATGTATGCTTAATGGTGGCTCATGTGACATATCAGGCAATCATAAAGAGTGTAGGCTATCTGCTGTTTTGCACGCACCTAGATCATATAGTTTCACATATATTTAACGTCGAAAGCACACCCAGCTGTTGTTTGCCTTGTTTTATTGTTCGTTCCATCTGTTGTGCTTTGTAATGACTGAATTAGTCCCATCATTGTCTCTGTCAGGTCACAACAATGCCTATTGCCTTTGATTCCTCTTTTATGTTTGTTCCTTTTTGCTTTTACAGACGTGTGTCTGTTTTGTGTTTGCTCTTTCAGAGTGACCCATCATGCATTAAACTCATTCTGCTTGCTGGGGACATCACACCAATCTCCTGATATTTTAGCAGAGATTCATGAGCAAATATTTAATTAACTTCTTTATTTTATCAGCATCAACAAGCTTTCGTCTGATTTAATTTATGTGACGCTGTGTGTCACCAGTGCTGCACAGATGTAGGTGTAAAGCTATATCAATCTGTTTTTAGGGATTGTTTTGGTGGCCATCAACCCGTATGAGCAGCTTCATATCTATGGAGAAGAAGTCATCAATGCATACAGCGGCCAAAACATGGGGGACATGGACCCTCATATATTTGCAGTGGCAGAGGAAGCGTACAAACAGATGGCCAGGTTTGTACTCATTATTTTAATAGTTATTGGTGGTATAACACATTTTCAGCCATCAACAAAAGTCAACAAACCTAAAAACATAGTGATTTCTGATTGGTTAGCATCAACGTTGAAGCTTAGTGTTAAGCTTAGTTGTTTTCTAATAAAGAGCTAAGGGTTCAGATCTGTGACTTCCACTGGCTGTAAACAGGAAATGACATCACATGCTTTGAAAGCTGTGAGTAATCTCAAAGTTCAGCTTGACTCAATAATGGATAGAGTGGGCAGATAATCACAGTGCAAGCAACATCATTCTTTAAACCTTTGTATTTACATGTGGGGTTTTTTAGTTCCTTGAAACAAAAGACAAAGCCATTTGCACATCAGGTTTAAGCCGGAGCTAAACATCCCACGCCGAGACAACATGACTTACTAATGACTTGTGTAATGCTTAAGCCCTAAAATAAGCTCAGGCAAAGGAGGGAAAGACAAGGCAAGATTTGTGGTCAGACCATGTATCTGATGCCAGTTTCACTGAATGGACACGTCAGTTATTTAAGAGTGTCAAAGTGGCTCTCTGCTGCGTTTAGGTTTAGCTCTCCTGGGACATGTGTGTGTCTAGTGCATATAGACCAGCCAGCAGCATCCGCCTTGACTGCATTCATCAACTGCAGTCTCCAACAAGGAAAAAACATATATATTGGTGTACTGGTATATTATTGGAATTATCTATACTTGATATTAGTTGTTCTTAACTACTAAGGCTAATAATACTAATAATTGAATACTATGCGTTTATTGTGTACAAGCATGTTTTACGTTGTACTTAAATTTAAAAGAAATACCTGCCTGTAAATGCATCTGTAATTAATTTATGTACCTACATTTCTTAGAGGTTGCATTTTCAAAACAATAAGTCAGGTGAAGTTCGATGACGTAATGACAGAACATTGGGAGTTGACGTTTTCACAAATTATGTTCACGGATAAAAAGCTAATTTAAATCTGTTTTATCACCTAACCACCTGCACATGACTATTACTTACACAATTAATAATGTATATTTGCTCTCTCCATTCCAGAAATGGTATTTGTTCTCGCTTTATTTCGTTTACTGTTCCAATACCTTCTTGCCTCGATTTGTATACATCTACGTTTTATACGTAAATAATTACACTTCCGCATTTGTCCACACGTGTTGCCGTAGTATTCATATGCGGAAACTGAGGATAGCGCGGATATTGCGTCGTTGATAGGCGACAATGAACAGGTACCGTTCATTATTAAAATCATGTAATTTCATTAAATTTACAAATATTACAGAATTTTTGAGATATTGTAAGTACACAACTGCGGGAAATATATAACTCCGTGCAAGTGGTTTTTGGATATTTTATAACAAAAATCTTACATATTGTGCCTTTTAAACCTGCTCATAACCCCTAACCTTGCCCACATCTCACCTTAGTAGCAGCAACTAAATTTTAATAGTACTAATATTAGTTAGATGGCAGATATATTAGCCTTTGTTTTTTATTAGCCTATTTGATTTTTAGAACGTAGATCATGGTTCTCCCGTGGTTTTGAAAACATCAAACCAACAAAATAAGTTAATTTACTTAACTTTCTGAAAAATTGTTTTATTTAAAGTATTTCAAACTATTAATTACAATTAATTAATTTATACACAAAATGAATATGAACAGTACATTACATAACATTTATTTTGGATGCAATTAATCACGATTAATTGTCAACACTCATTTAAAGTTAAAAATTAAATTATTTTATAAATGTGATTTATGGCTCTTATGTTTTATATACCTCTTATTAGTTGTATGTGCTTTATATTAACAATGTATTTACAGTATCATCTCATTTGTTCATAGGGACACTGTTTAAATCTGAATGTTTATCTTCTGCAGAGATGAAAAGAACCAGTCGATAATCGTGAGTGGTGAGTCTGGAGCCGGTAAAACAGTTTCCGCAAAGTATGCCATGCGCTTCTTTGCCACCGTGGGAGGTTCGGCGAATGACACCAGCGTTGAAGAGAAAGTCCTGGCCTCCAGCCCCATCATGGAGGTATGCTATGAGCTAATTTTTGTGAGAAAATATGACCTAGGTCACCACATGATGTTAATCAGTAGAGAACCACTTCATTGGCTTGCTTCACAGACACATTACCAGAATATTTTGAGTTCAATTTAATAAACTTGTGCCATCAAGTACTTCCATCATGTGCAGTAGCTGTAAACGTGCCCTCACTTCCCACATCACTCCATCCCTTTGCTTCACTTGAGCTGCAAAATTAAACCCAAGAATCGGCAGGCCTGTTTGAACAGATAAGAGCAAAGCAGGCGCTTGTGCCTGCTTTGAAGATAATCTGAGTGCCAACGAGAGTGACCAAATCTCACAGTCAATTTAGAGATATCATTACAGCGGAAATGAGCATTGGTGATAGAAGCGAACCTAGACCTAGACCATCCTAATACTACAGGTGACTCATAACACCCCAGCTCAGACAAATAAGTAATCCAAAATTATGGTAATTACTTATTCTAAATGATGCTGCTAACAGGATTTTAGGTTTACGCCTCTTAAGTCATGTTGCACCCTCTGTTGTGAAATTCTTTCTCCACCCTTCCTATGTTCCATTATGCATCAATCATAGTAATTTGATAACCTCCTTTTTCAAATTAAACCAAACAAAGAGTGACTCAAGCATAAAAATGTACTTTTTTCTTTCTGTCCAGGCCATTGGAAATGCAAAAACCACCCGCAATGACAACAGCAGCCGCTTCGGGAAATATATCCAGATCGGCTTCGACAGGCGATATCACATCATCGGTGCCAACATGCGAACGTATCTGCTTGAGAAATCCAGAGTAGTATTTCAGGTTCGTCACATGTAGGAATGGTGCTTTAAGATTTAGTTGCAGCCCCATTTGTCCTTTCCAAGTGTTGAACATCAATTTTGATATTTTTGCAGGCTGAAGAAGAGAGGAACTATCACATCTTCTACCAGCTCTGTGCTTCATCCTCTCTGCCAGAATTTAAAGATCTTACCTTGAGTAAGTGGTCTAGTTAACTTGGTGACTAGTTTGGTTACTTGTAACTGTGTTTTTGAAATCCAAGTGTTTTTATTTGCGATTGACTAGCACCGTATTACAATTCGTTTTTACTGTTTGCTGGCAGAAATAGGTGTTATAATGTGGTCCTCATGGCACAAGATGATTAAAAACATGTCTAATTTGTCAAATTAATGTGATGTCTTGAAGTATCTGCAATTGTTTTGTGTTTTTAATGAAATATTCGTTTGCACATTTTATTCAGTTAAAACATAATAATGAATTTGGAAAAATTATTGGAGAAGTGTCCAAGTTTAGATTCATCTAGCTTCTGGGGTGCCTCAGGGCTCAGTTCTTGGACAACTTCTTTTCTCTGTCTACATGGCATCACTTGTTTCTGTCATTCAGAAACATGCCTTTTCATAGCATTGCTATGCTGGTGACGCTCAACTCAACATCTTTTTCTATCGTGATTGATTGATGATAGCTGCTTGCATTTCAAAATAAAAATCTTGCTACGTTAGGCTAACCAAGACTTGTCATGGCACTTGTATATTATTGGTTTGGATTGCTTCTTTCTTATTTGTAAATCAGTTTAGATAAAAGCATATGCTAAATGAGTAAATGTAATTCTTAATAGTTTTCTTATTTCTAGTTTCTTTTAAAATGTAATTTATTCCTGTGACAGCTCAATTTTTGTCATTTGTTATGTTTTCAGTGTCATATGATTCTTCAGAAATCATTCCAATATGCTTATTTTGTGCTCAAAAACGCTCATTCAAGTTGTCCACTCTACCTCATGTTTTAGCCAGCGCAGAGGACTTTATCTACACGTCTCTCGGTGAGAACATTTTTATTGAAGGTGTGAACGATGCAGAGGATCTTGTGAAGACAAGAGAGGCTCTTACAATGCTCGGTAAGAACTACAGCATAAATATGACTGTAACCAAGATTTAGCAACAATCCATATTGAGTGTCAAACATAAATATATATCATGGTGACACTTTGTGCTGTGCAGGTGTGAAAGAGATCCATCAAATGAGCATCTTTAAGGTAATTGCCTCGATCTTGCACCTGGGGAACGTGGAGATTGTGTCGGAGAGAGATGGAGAGTCCTGCCATATCAATGTAAGTGCACAACAAATAGTCTGTGTGAATATTATTTATATTAAAACATTAACTTTAAACAGCTGAATATCCTTAATTGCGTAAACAATTACAATCTCTTTTTGCACCTGCAGAGGGACAACACCAATTTGCACCATTTCTGTCGGCTGCTGGGTATAGAGCAGGAGCAGATGGAGCACTGGCTGTGCCGCCGGAAGCTGGTGACCACCTCCGAGACCTATGTGAAGAACATGTCGCATGCCCAGGCGGTCAACGCCCGAGATGCCCTGGCCAAACACATTTACGCCCATCTCTTTGACTGGATCGTGGAGCACATCAATAAGGCCTTGCACACGTCCACCAAACAGTACTCCTTCATTGGGGTGCTGGATATCTATGGGTAATGTTTGTGATAATGAGAGACCTTGCAAGTGCAGATTTAGAAACGTAGCTCTTCGGGTTCTTATGTACAGTAGAGTAATATGTCTTCCCTTAGCAGAAACTGCATTGAGTTTTTAGAGTCAGCATTTGCCTGTAAGCCTTTCTGGCCATGGACTAATTGCTTCCTCAAAAAGGGGAACTTATTGATCAGCATTAGAGTAAATAAGCAGAGAAGTTCCAAGCTATAGGATGTAGAGAAAGTGTTGAGTTTGTTTTCAAGGAGATTGGATTGTTTTTGCTAACTTGTCTTCATCTCACCTCAACAGATTTGAAACTTTTGAGATCAACAGCTTTGAGCAGTTCTGTATTAACTATGCCAATGAGAAACTACAGCAACAGTTCAACTCGGTCAGTAATAGATTATGAATAGATCCATATGGTTAGTATCTTTTGGGTCACTCGTGTTATCCAGTATTTAGATTAAATATACTATCTTAAGTGTCTAAATATATTGGATAAAACATAACTGTATAGGCTTAATATTGTATGTTCTCAATTTTTAAGGGGAAAAAACTGCATTAGCTTTATTTTAAGTTATAAATGTTTTTCATTTGATATTATAATTTTATGTATTGAACATTCTCAACAACACTATGAACAGGGCAGTTTTAATTTCACTGTCACTCATAAGCGGTATTTAGACGTATACTATTTATAAATATTAATATATTAAATGAAGTATTAAAATAATGATTATAATTTTTTCTCACGTTTTAGTGGAAATGGTTTTTTATTTTTTTTTAATAATGACTTTAATAATAATCTTTATTCATAATAATAACTTGTGTTTGTTAAATATAAAAAAAGTTAAAGAAATAATTATTTTTTATTTAAAAAATATATATAAAAAATAATTTTAATGTTCTGGTTGTTATTGTGTTGTGCACATCTACAGTAAAAACCCTGGACATTCCTAAAGAATAATCCAGAATCTGACTAGTTTTCCCAGAAATACTTTTTCAATGGCTTTCAGTATCACTTACTATCAAGTCTTTTATATTATTAGTTAACAAAATTGAACATTTTAGAATTACAATTGTATTTTAGAATTGCGTTCAGAAATAAATAGATCAATTAGATTATTTTAGTAAAAAAAAATGTTAAAGCTAGAAAATGTACTGCATGACAGGAATGACCCATGTGTTTGTTTCATGACTCTTGTGTGTATTTATTTTCACATTTAATGTATTAGATACATTTACCTAATATATTTACATAATATTTTTATTTTAATATTCTTAGCACGTGTTTAAACTGGAGCAAGAAGAGTATATGAAGGAGCAGATCCCCTGGACGCTTATAGATTTTTATGATAACCAGCCGTGCATTGACCTCATTGAAGCCAAGCTTGGTATTCTGGACCTTCTTGATGAAGAGTGTAAGGTGAGTTGCAAGCAGAGAGAGAACAGTTGTTGAGAATATCATAAAGAGGATTTGAGAGGCATGTTATCTAAACAGGTCTCTGAACAGAGCGTCTCATTTAGATTTAAAGACCTCTGCCTCTTTGAAGTTTTTGAGTATAAAACAGAGCAGCTTCAAAAGTGCGATCATGCTATTTCTGCTACAGGTAACCCAAATAATCTTTTCAGTTTCCTAGTTCTAATTATTTTTCTTTACTGCATCTGACAGGTGCCTAAAGGAACGGATCAAAACTGGGCGCAGAAGCTGTACAGCCAGCATTCAAACAGTGGGCATTTTGAAAAGCCCAGGATGTCCAACAGGTCTTTCATTGTGGTCCACTTTGCAGATAAGGTTAGTTCAGCTTATATTAGATATCAGCTTATGTAAGATGCTGCTGGGATAAAATCTCACCCAACCAATCATACATAAAGGGATAGTCCAAATGGATGTTAATCTGCTAACCCCCAGGACATGTAGGTCACATTTTAATGGCAGTGATTTATTACTTGTCATACTTTTTTCTTTTTTGATATGTTTGTTCAATATTCACGTAATAAATATATAATGTGCTTTGCAATGTCTTTAAGACACTGTGACATAAATTTGACTTTAAATTAAAAAAAAAACCTAGCAGCACATAGCGATAATAAATAAACCATAATCTAACAAATGAAGATTTTTAACTCAAAACGTTGTCATACAGTCAGTGGCAACCAAACATTACAAAGCTATGAGAGTCAAAAAATAAACACACGCAGTTGAAACCAAATTAAACTCTAGGCTAGTGACGATATAATAAGGTGTTAAGACATTAAACAATCTTTGCAAAAAAAACAGTATTTATACTATTTTTTTTTACCTAATATACACCATGACCTCATTCTCTCCTGATTTCATTCACAACATCCAGAAAGTGACAGTGTCACATAGATATCTATATATAGATGTAGGTATCGCGGTCACATAGATGCTTGATTAGTGACTGCTTCTATGGGCTGTGATATCTACGTCTATATCTATGTATAAATATGTGTGTGACCGTGTGTTGGGGATAAAATCAGGAGAAGTCGGAGATTGTGGTGCATAAGAGTTAGCGATTGTTTCATGTCTTAACACCTTGTTGTATCATCACAAGCCGTAGGGTCTAGGCCTCCCTAAAACTCTTTTATAAAGAAAACAGGCTTTTTACACTTTAAACTGTAAACCATTTTCATGTTTAAGTCTGTAACAGATTTAAAAAAAAAAAAAAAGACAAATGCTTTGAGCAAATGAGCAAAATGCGCGCTCCGCAGATGGGCTCACTGAAACCCATCTTGTGTGAAATTGTGTTACACAGCACAAATGATTTGATTTAATAATGCATGATGAATGCAACGAAAATAGCCGATTCCTCTTCATGCCAGTTCGGGGACACAAAAATGATGTAGCATGTTATTTTTGGTGTGGTACTGATGAATGCATCACACTTGTGACATTATGACAGGTCGAATATCAGTGTGACGGCTTCCTGGAGAAGAACAGAGACACTGTTTATGAGGAGCAGATAAACATCCTCAAGGCCAGTCAGGTGAGCACTGTATATTTTTGAATAGAATAAAATGTTTTCTTGTTTTTTTTGCCTTTTTGCTCAGTATATTTAGCTCAGCTCAGTTATGTTACGCTTCCTCATGTCTGCATGATTGAAATCACACTTTAGCTTATGTTTTGCTCTCTGGTCTGTTTAAGCAGTTAATCGACTTAAAGTTCTCAGGCAAACAGAGGTCTGACCTTGTCCACACCTAGCACTGCATCAGTCGAACGGCCGGATCCATCTTAACCGAGATTTAATAGCATATCCATTGTATTAGTCAATACTGATCTCCCTCGCTGTGTTTTGTCCTGAGGTTTCTTGGTAACAGAATTCACTGGAATCTGAGATAAGTTCATTTGTAGACAGCAGCACATCAGTGTCTACAAGCTAAAACTCTTCTCTGCAGGACAGTGTCGATTTTAAAATGAAACTTTCATTAGGTCTCTTGTACTGAGGTGTCCCTGTGGAAGAAGTGCAATTTAAACATCATTTTGTCTCAAGTTTTCAGCTCTTCTGTCTGAAGTTTAAATACATTTCCTAGCTATGTTCTCTTCAGGATGTCTGCAGTGCCCTCATTGTGGTTTAAAACTCAAGGGGTTTATCGATAAAAAAGTGACTTAGCTCTTGCGTATTAATTAGGTTGTGCACAAATAATTCAACACTATCTTTTGCTGTTTTATAGAATAGTCTGTATGATGACTTCATTATTACATCTACCACTGATCGCCACTCAAAAAAATTAAGTTTGTATGTCCTTATTATTGGAATAGCTATGCATAAATGAAATAGCGCTTAAAATGTAATAATCGTCAGGCCATCAAAGGTATAGATGAGGTTGTTTCTTCATTGGAACAGATTTGGAGAAATTTAGCATTTAATCACCAGTTCGCCAATGGATTTTAGCAATGAATGGGTGCCGTCAGAAACCGCAACAGAAATGGAAACAGCTGATAAAAACATCATAATAATACACAAGTAACAACAAAATCCACTCACATATTTGTTTTAAATATTGCAAAATTTCTCTGAATATGTTCTGATTAAAAAAATGAACTCATCTATATTTTGGATGAACTGAGGTTCCATTTATTATTGCTCAATAAGCACTTATTAATGCCGTATTCTACATGGACGTATTCTAAGTCCCTAATCCTAACCAATACATAAACTTAACAACCATACTACAGATTAAAAAGCTGCAAATTACGATTTTATTGAAGGAAAAGTCATAGTTAATAGTGAATAGTTAGAAGTGTTACCAATTTGTCATTTAAAAGTATGCTATATTTTTGTCTGTCTTACTGGTTTAATGCAGCAAATGAAGTCCTTTTCTGTCTAAAATTGTCATTTTGGTCACACATTATTTTAAATCCAATTCTCACTACTAACAAACCATTAGCTACAACTTACAACCTCAATAAACTCCTAATTTGCTATCTTTGCTCCTAATTACTTTAAAAAGTATGTTAAGTTTAGGTATTGGGTAGGATAAGGAAAGTGCTTAATAAATATTAAAAACAGCTACACTTTGCTACACTAAAATGTTACATAATTTTTAGTTTAACAGAATATTTGACTTAATATTTGACTTTGAACTTAAATGTAATTTCCCAGTACTTATTCTGACCCTATTCAACTCTGGATATCATTGCTGTCTGCAACTTTAATTTGTATTTTGTCTCTGGTCCAGCGTCTGTTTATCAGTGTCATCCTACTGTATCAGACTTACACAGATAGCAATGATGTCGTCTGTGTTCTGTCGTATAGCCCTGAATCTTGGCAGGATCATGGTATTAGGGATGCATTGAAACACACTGTGTACCTGGCTTGCGGTGGATGCTTGGGGAGTGGATTTTTAAGGGCTTCCAAATGTGCTTTGAAGTGCTGCTGCAGTTGAATACAAATTTTAGGCTAGTCTAGCTAGAATGGAAAAAAAAATGCCCCTTATGTAAGATGTGATGCGTCTGTAATATCAATGGAAAGCTCTAGTCAAGATTTCTTTGTGACACTTATGTAATCACATGTATTAAAATTCTCGTGCCTTTACAAAAGATATTTCAAATATGTTTATAAATACAACTTTTTATTGTTTTCTTTTGAACACTTTGACTTTTCACTGTTCTTTTTGGTACAGTTCCAGCTGGTTGCGGATCTCTTCAGTGATGGTAAAGATGCTGGTCCTCCCTCAGCCACCAGCAAGTCCTCCAAGATCAACATCCGGGCTGCCAAACCGCTTCCAAAAGGCCACAACCGAGAGCACAGGAAAACTGTGGGCACCCAGGTGAGTCCAGTTTTGGACAGTGGATCCACTGATGCTATGTTTATTATAAAGATGAGATGCATAACATAATTATAAAATGAAAACATTTTCCTATTCACAGTTCAGGAACTCTCTACATCTTCTGATGGAAACGCTCAATGCCACCACCCCTCATTATGTACGCTGCATTAAACCCAATGATTTTAAGGAGTCCTTTGTGTAAGTTTGATCCTTTTGACGTCGTCTTATCTATTCATTAGTACTTATCTAATTTATCTTGCCTATAAATAGAGAGGTATACAGCAAATTAATTTAAGCTGCCAGAGAACATTAGAGTCATGCTGGTACAGACACATTTGATTGACCTCAAAAGCACCGCAAGTTTCCTCCAACAATCAGACATTAAATCTCCTCTAAGAATTAGCAGATAAGGTTATATAAAATATAATTAAACCTGGTTTTCTCCCATGAAAATTGGTAGAAGTTGCCCCAATCTGCAAAGTACTTGCTGATTTAACACTTTTGAAATTATTTTTCTATGTTATGTTTAAGATGAATGAAAACCTGACTTAATATTGATTGGTCTGTTCCAAATACTGTAATCTTATATAGTCAGCGTTTTAATGTCTTACACCGTATTAAGTGCATTTAGTTGCTTTTTTTTTTTTTTGCTAAGTTCACATTTCTAAGAAAGGATAGGATCTTGTTTTGCTGTGTTTGTGTCCTCAAATTCAGAGCACAAAAGCTCCTTCAAGGATGCTAAATTGAGAGGGTTTTGTCAGTCACATGCTCTAAAGGTTGTGAACACACAGTCACAGAGTTCTGAGTCAGATAGCCTCTAGTCCCTGAGCGGACTGCAGTCTCCCAATGCCTCTCTCACGGGAAATGTGCTCTATGCTCAAAAGAAAGATCCAGTAGGTCTAGATAACACCCCCAAATCATGCCCACTTTTTGTACCCAGATGTTGTTTGTTTGCAAACTTCTTGCGTTCTTTTCACAAAGATTCCTCACTTTTCAACTGCTCTTTTAATTTCTGTAGGTTTGATTCTAGAAGAGCTGTCCAGCAACTGCGAGCATGTGGAGTTCTGGAGACCATCCGTATCAGTGCCGCTGGCTATCCATCCAGGTAACAGATCTACAGCTTTCTTTTATAGGAATTCAGGGCAGGGTTGACACGGGGCTCTTGTCTTATGCTTTCAAGCAAGACAGTAGTTAAGAATTTTGGTACTTTGTACATAGATGTATAACCTCATACTAATCATAGTAAATTATATAAATATGGACATCAAACTAAAAAAAAAAAATTTTTTCCTCATCACATCTGATGTCATTTCTTAGGTGGACCTATCCAGATTTCTTCAGCAGATATCGGGTGCTCATGACAAAGAAGGACATGACAATTGGGGATAAGAAGCAGGTTTGTAGGAACCTGCTGGAGACCTTGATCAAGGTAAGACTACCATGGCTAGAAATGACTAAATAATGATCATTGTGCTCACTCTCATCCTTTATCGTGATTGTACAATGTTTGTCTGGATATTTACCACAAAAGTTTTGAAGGACATTGTACTTTTATTTGTTACCATGCTATTGCCAAAAGTATTGGGGGTAACGATACATATATTCCTATTGAACCATTCTGTGTGAGGCTTTCAGTTCAGAATGCATTACAAACTGAACGATTTGTTGAACTAATTCTATTACATATGGAAAATAAAAGAGCTTTGTCTGTGAAATAAAATGTCCTCAGTGCAGAGGCAAACCAAATAATGTAATGGGCAGAGTGCTGTCTGCCCAGTGATAACCTCCTTTTGCGTCGAAAAACCATGATCTTATATCAACGATAGCCAGTTACAATTATTGGCAATATTAAGTTATTATATATTGGCCTATTATCATTATTATTATTATGAAGTTATTATTATATATATTATTAAATTAAAATTAATTAATTTGCCCCACAGTATTATTGCAGAACTATGGAAGCCGGTTTCCGCCACTGAATAAAAAATAAAAAAGGTTATTGTGACTTTTTTTCTCAGAATTGCGAGTTCTAAAGTCCGATTTGCGAGATATGATATAAAGTCCCAATTGCGAGATATAAAGTCTGAATTCCAACACCTCATCCATCTATCAGTCGCATCAATTGACGGAAAGTTTCTCTGTCTGTAATAATGCTGGACAGCCAACAGCTGATTTATAAAACGTGCCAATTCAGCCTGTCTGTTTTATGTGTCTGTCTTCGTCACAAATGATTCCTGCATAACGTTCTTTCAAGAGTCTGTAAACCAAGCTTTATGTTGTGTGACTCCTTTAATAAAATGAAGATTTCTTTATTATTGAAACCGTGCCGAAAATAATCTTTTATGATCTTTTCCATGGTTACAGGCTATAAAATATGCATCCAGTCCCTGGACACGTCTTGTCTTTTGGCAAGTACTTCTCCGTAACGCTGAAAAAATCTCGCAATTCTGACTTTTTTTTCTCTGAATTCTGACTTTATATCTCGCAATTCTGAGAAAAAAAAGTCACATTTTTTTATTCATTGGAGGAAATGGGCTTCCATACAAATCTATTGCAATTTGAACATAACAAAAGATTAGGCTATTTACTCTTCAATTAAAATGTTTTTCTTTGTTAATAAATCTGCAGAAATGTCAACATTTGTTTTTTTTCTGTCAATATGGGGTGCTGTGTGTACATTGAGGAAAAAAAAATATTTAAATGATTTTAGCAAATGGCTGCAAAAAAACAGTGAAAACTTTAATGAATACTGAATACTTTCCGTACCCACTGTATATCTCAGTAAATTTTTAACAACTTGCCATTTATACTCCTTGTTTAAAAAAGATAAAAACCTGCCTTCTCCAACATGAAAAACATATGTTTTGGAGACCTTGATAATAAATATATTTTTTTCAGAGATATTTATTATGAATAAACCTATTAATTGTGACTGTTAATTTCTCCTTCAGGACCCAGATAAGTTCCAGTTTGGAAAGACAAAGATTTTCTTCAGGGCAGGTCAGGTGGCCTATCTGGAGAAGCTCCGAGCTGATAAGTTCCGCTTCGCCTGCATTAAGATCCAGAAGACCGTGCGAGGATGGCTGCAGAGAATTCGGTACTGCAAGATCCGCAAGTCTGCTATCACTCTGCAGAGATACGGCCGGGGTTACTTGGCACGCAGGTGAATGCTCGAGTACACACCTTTTAGATTGAACTTCACTGGGACAATTTTAACTTTACCCATGGTTCTTGTTCTCTCACTCTCTCTCAGATATGCAGAGATGCTTCGCCTGACCCGAGCAGCACTTATTTGTCAGAAGCAGTACCGGATGGTGCAAGTTCGGCGGGAGTATCTGAGGACCCGTCGGGCTGTGATCACCATTCAAGCGTTCACTCGAGGAATGTTCATACGCAGGTTATATCAGGAGGTACTGTACATCACTCAGTCTTTGTTTCACACTCTTCATGTTTCTTCAAAGCACAGTTTTAAGCTGCATTTTTCATCTTTTCAGTTCCTGCTCCATCACAAAGCCATGATCATACAGAAGACTGTCCGTGGTTGGCTCGTGAGAAAGAAGTATCTCCGTTCCCGAAATGCTGCCATTGTCATCCAGTGTTTCTACCGCCGTGTACGTGCCAAGCGCCAACTCAAACAGCTCAAGATAGAGGCCCGTTCGGCCGAACACTTTAAAAATCTAAATGTCGGAATGGAGAACAAGATCGTGCAGCTCCAGAAGAAGATGGATAACCAGGTACAGGAACATAATAAGATGAATGATACAGAGTCACCAAAATAAACTGACATGATGTTGACTAGTTATCTTCATTCTTTACAGTCAAAAGAGTATAAAACTCAGAACGAGCAGTTGGCTGTTGCTAACACTTCTCTGGGATCAGAGGTCACTAAGCTCCAGAAAGAAGTGGAGACCCTGCGCAGTCGGCAGACCTCTGACACTCAGGTGACATCACTGCAGGAAGAGCTTGAGAAGTTGAGGGCGGACCTCCAGGAAGCCCACACCCAGAGAAAGCAGATAGAGGAGGAGTTCATCAACGAGAAACAAGGACTCAAACAGGTGAGAAAGGATGCTCAAATAAATACTTATTGTAGTTTAATAGTCTCTCATTTTTTCATATTTCTACATCATTTGAAGTGGCTGAGGGTAAATAGAAAAACAAGTCAATGCCTTTAGCTTTTCAGTTTTCACAGGGAAACTGTTACATAACCAATGCCTGTCATGCACAAGCAAAATGAATAATGCGTGGAAATTGTTTAAGAGGTTTGACCAGCTCACAAAAGGTCTTTTGAAATGGAATAATCAGCTAGAATGTCTTTAATGTGACCATCTCCCACATGTTTTGATGGGAAGAGTTGAAAATGCAAAATTTAAATTCTAGTAATGAATTAAATGATCAGTGCTGTAGCGATGCACTCAAGTAGTTTTTTTTGTTTGTTTAATAGAAATGTTTGTATACTACAATTTAAAAAGTCACTTATGCGTACCAAGGTTGCATTTATTTGATAAAACAAATACATTTTTAAAATACATATATAATGCAAATACATGAAATGCATATTATTAAAAAAATATCCATACAGTGACATTTATTTTTTTGTTGGTAAAGCTGAATTTTTGGTAGCCAAGTCTTCAAATCATTCTGATATGCTGATTTGATACTCAAGAAACATATTATTATCAGTGTTGAAAAGAGCTTCTTAATATTTTATTGAAAATCACTTAATTATGCATTTCTTTAAAAATAATCTCTAAACCATAAGGTATACTTATGTACAAAAAAAGGGACTTATCAAATAGTAAGATGGTTTGAAACAATTATAATTTTATTTTAGTTCAGCTTTTCACTCAAAGGGATATGCTGATCATCTAATTTATATTTGTGTGAAGATTTTTTTCTATTGTTATATATTAGAAAAACGCAAATAAAATATCAAACTTGTGGACCGCACTGCATATAATCTGAACTGGCTTGCTAACAGTTAATCTTGCTTGTTTATCTGATGGTTTGAGATGAAAGGGTGGTGTGACTTTTCCTTCTTTTTACAGAGGGTGGAGGAGCTGGAGAAAGAAAACACACTCTTGAAGAGGGAGAAAGAAGAGATGAACCGCAGAATCCAGACCTCCAATCAGGGTGAGTTTCATGCTTCAGAGTCACACGCACACTCAGATCATCTGGAGGAAGGAGTATGATGAGCGAGAGGATGTGTGGCTTGCCTGGAGGGCTGGGCTGGTTTTGTTTGACGCACAAGAGGGTCTGTGTGCAGAAGTGGGACGAGAGAGACAGAAACTGCATTGGATTTCAGTAGAGGAATGCGGCACTGCTGCTTTACCTGCACAACTAAAAGCTGACCATTGTATCAGGCCGGTTCACATGTGAGAATGCTATTTGAAACCCGAGGTTTGGTCACAATACGCTTTCTGTTTGTTAAATGTCGCTTTAACGATTTTGTCCCGCATTTATTTTCCTTAGTGCTGTTATGCCATCGAGGCCAAGTTGTTCAAAATGCTGTTTAACGGACTGTTACGAATGCTGTGATTGTTTTAATGACTCGCATCAGATTTTGTTAGCAGTGTCTTTAGTAGGAAACAATTTTTTTTCTCTCATTTTTCGTATATAGCGCGTGTTACTTTACTAACGATAAAGGTGATGGTCATTTGCTCACCCTCCTTTCAAATGACTTTTACAATGCATGGACTTTTTTTTATGGCAAATTAAGTCTATGGAGTCTAGTCAGTGTTGTTTTGGACCCCGTTCATTTTGTATTGTGTGAAAAAAAAGCAGTTCTTCAGAATACCTTCTTTCATGTTCCACAGAAGAACGTAAGTCAGGTTTGGAACAACATGGCAGGATTTTCATTTTTGGATGAACTGTCTCTTTAAAGAAAAGTCTTGTGCAATTCATGTGAATAGGATGGCTAGAGCTGAAGGCAAAATAAGCTTTCATGTGGCACTGATAAATCGGATACAATTCTCAGTTTTATCATATATAATACACTCTTGTTTTGTCATTTCTATAACAATTAAAACAAAAAGAAGCAAGAAACACACAAAAAGTCCAGAAATAGTCTTATCTATCATATTTCTAGTATGTCTTCATGGAGCTTCACTTGTTGCTCAAGTCAGTGCTTCAAATAAAAGGGTCAAAGGAAACAGTGTCACAGGTTTATTATGTCATTATCTCTGTGTGATAATTATCTCCTAATTATGGATGGCTAGATATCAGGGCATATGTCCAATCACTCTTTCAGAAAAGATGTGATTGGAGGCTTTCACATGCAACTTTGAGGGTTGAGTAGAGTTTGCTTTAAGTTATTAGTGATGTTTGGATTATAATATGCGTTTTGAATACAGAGGAGGTGATCGTTTTATTTCTATTGCGGTTACAGTATCAGGAACATTTTGTAACCTACACATAGATGCTCAAAGGTCTTCCATCAGAGTAATAAAGAGATTTATTGATCGTTAAAATATCAATCAAACGAAGTGTCATCGCTAAGTGTCATCATCACTGCAATTTATGAGAAAGATATGTTTTTCATGTTTCATGTTTGAAAGTTGATACAGGTGAATGGGAGTGAATGGGAGCTGCACGTTGTCTGGCTCATTGCTTTATTCCTGTGAGTGAATGCCTTTGTTTTGTCTTTCAGGTCAGGGAGGCGATGTGTCTCAGAAAGAGGTTCGTCTGCAGGTTGAACTGGATGAGGAGAGACAGCGATATCAGAATCTGGTCAAAGAATATTCCAGGCTGGAGCAGAGATACGAAAATCTGCAGGAGGACATATCCTCCATGAAGGTAACGCTTTGACAGTGAGTCTGAACCTCTGGAATTTGCTTTTTATTGTTGTCTGTAACATTTCTATGCTTCTAGTTCCATCCCGGCCACCGGAGGAACCCGTCTAACCAGAGCAGTCTGGGATCAGACTCCAATTACCCCTCCATCAGTATGTCAGAGGTGGGAGACACTGATGACACCATCCAGCAGGTGGAGGTAAAGCTATTTCACCGAATCTAATAATATACATCAGCAGACTTTGAGAATGCAAAGTACAAAGACACTTCAGGATGAGCATCCATTTGGCTTGTCTTCCTGCAGGAGATGGGCGTAGAGAAGGCTGCCATGGACCTCAGCGTTTTCATGAAGTTACAGAAGCGTGTGCGAGAGCTGGAGCAGGAAAGAAAGAGGCTGCAGACCAATCTGGAGAAAGTAGAGGAACTGAGCAAACGCAAGGCATGTGTATTTGTGGTGTCTTTTCTGCTTTCATACTCTTCTCACAGTTGCCACAAAACAATGCAAAAATACTAAATATATATAGAAAAAGAAAATACAGAACAGAAAATTCAATGAAAAGTAAAACTAAGAAACCTTTAAATATATATATTAAGAGAGTGATGATTATTCTTTAGTTTTTTTTTATTTGTATTTTATGACATTTAAACTAAGGTATGTTGCTTTGACTGGAATGTCAACAAAAGAAAGATAACTGACTTTTATCATTTGATGGGGGTTTTGAGGTAGTGAATGTATGTGTTTAATAAAATTAATCTTAAATAATCAAGATTTGCTGATTGTTATGTGTTGATACTCTTTATGTTCTGGTGACAGTTTTAGCAACAGAACTGCTAAACGTTTCCCACTTTTTGGCCTGGTTACAACATAACCGGCCGGTCATAAACACCATTTATCTTTTCTGATGTTCCTTCATTTGGACTTGAAACAGCATGGTCCTCTGCTTTATCAGTCAGCTTGTGTTTACTTTTTTTTTTTTCATTCAATCTTTTATTATATAGGGAAATGAGCCCAAGAGCTCCACGTCAGATGACGATATAAATGCAGACCTGGCCTACAACAGTCTGAAGGTAAGAGTCAGTCCAGCTCAGTGTAGTGCTCACGCCACTCTGGCTCCAGTAAAATGTCTGTCTTGCTGTTTGTTGATTTGTTCTTCACTGGTGCTGCTCTGCTGCTGCTGCTAGTAGCTGTGCCTGTTAAACTGTGGGTGAGTGGAACGATGCAGAACTTAAAACCAGGACATTTTTATGGAAGGAAGGCACATGGATGATGTTTTGTTTTTATTTTTGTTCATCTATTTGCATAAATGCATAAATTAATTCTTCATTTTGTTAATTAAACACTTGAACAAGTGTTCTTGACTAAGACAAACTTTGAAAAGTGCCTTTTTATTGTAGATGTTGAATTTGACATTAATGAAAACACAGCTGTGTGGAATAGACAGAATGGATTGTCTTTAAGATCCAGTTGATTTCTGAATGGATCTCTCTTTTGAACTGATATCGAGAAGTCAGTCAAAACGCAGGCGCTAATAATATAAAAAGCAATTACTATATAAACCAAAAGCAATGAAACATTTCTGTTTTACGACGTAGTGTTTTGACCTTAAAGATTTTGAAACAAGTTAATTTTTTTTTTTTTTTTTTTTTTTTTTTTTTACCTAAGAATTTTTT
>JAUYWG010000022.1:927068-951319 GCA_034779775.1 Enteromius afrohamiltoni | reverse complement strand
TTAACTCGTTTAGTAATGAAGCAATTGACTCTCTTTTTGAGTGGGTCATTGAATCATTGACTCGCTGGATTTGTTCAAAAGCAAAGATTAATTTGATTAATCCCCCCCCACACACACAGACTTTTCCAGCCCTGGTTGGAACATAACAAATGTCTTTACTGTAATTTTTGATTACAGCACTTATTCATTGCTGAACAAAAATATTAATTTCTTTTTTTTTAATCTTGCTACCAAACAGCTTTTCCTCACTTTTTTTATTTTTTAGAAGTTATATATTCATGAAATAATTTAAGGGCCGTTTTCTCTTTTTTATTGTCAAATATTACTGTTTGGTTAATTATACATTTACTAATTGCCATTACATTTTTATATAGATAACTGCATAACTTGCTATCGATCCCACTTTTTAACTTTTTTTTTTTTTTTTCTTGAAACTGAAGTTATTAACATCTCTTTTAGAAGGGCTTTTCAAAAAAGTAGTGTATTAAATAATTTAACAGAATGTTTTGAAAGCGTTCAAATGCTAGTATAAGTCCAGTATGTTCTGCAAGAGTTTGATTAGTTTGGTTCCTTAGTGAGCATGTCCAGTAAATACTCTCATTTCTCCTTTCACAGAATCGCCTCCAAGATCGAATAGAAAAAAACCAACTGCTGGTAGACACTAAATACACCTTCCCTGTGCTCTTCCCTTACACTCCATCAGCACTCAGTCTGGAAACCGTACACATCCCTGCCTCCCTCAGCCTGGACTTCCTCACACGGGTCTGACATCTCAATCTCTGTCTCGCTCTGAGCTCTGAGTCAGACCTATGGCCTGCAGCGGCCCGTCGCAGATCTGCTAACCCACTAACAACACCACACGTGTGGGATTTACAGTATCGACACTTAACAAGACGGACAATCTCCCTGACCGACTAACTGTGGTATTGAGGGGGGAAATGATGCTTGTCAGCCTTTTTGACTTTTCTTCTATAACACTCGACCAGTTCTCTCTGGGCTTCCGTTTTATACAAGCAAGAAGTTTAAACACTATATTTGGATTGGGATGTGTTTGTCTTTGACTGATTCTTATGATTAAACAAGTGTAATCTAAATTGAAGTAAGAGGGTTTTGGGCTACTGACATGAAACACTAACAAGAGATGTGATCGTACTCATGTATCTGTATTAGTGTGCACTGATTTCTTTGTGTTTGTGATGGAAATGTGTCTTTTATTTCCCTTGCTTGTGCTGGAGCGCAGTCTCATCTAAGAAACCTGGGCTTTCACTGAAGCTACTCCACCATCTCGCTTTTTTCTTCTAGGGGAGCTTTTAAAGTCAGCTGCCAAGATTCATTCTTACAACCTCCTAGCAAAAAGAAGCAGGAAATCTCTGCATTGCAGTGGCTGTTGCCTGTGACCAATCTGGATCGGAAACTTTTTGCGTTGAAGAAACAGATGCTGAAACTTGGGACCCTGAATCACAGGGCCAGCGAATGTGGCCGGTCGTTGAAGTATGTGTATAGCGGAGAGAACGAGGACGATGAGAGGAGTGATGAGAGCTGAGATATTTAATATTTTGTTGAAATAAATAATCCTATGATTGTTTGTTGGTGGAATCCAGAATGTGCTGGAAGGCATGTGCAAGTATGGTGAAGAAACGCGTCTAAAGAGGCGTCATATACACTGAGATGAGTTTTACGGTGTACAGAAAACACATTCTCAAAACTACCAGGTTACGATTTTCGTGAAAGCAATTATCACAATTTACTTTATACTTTTGCACAGCTCTGAAAATGATTGTGTGTTCATAATAGCAATAACTGCGCATTGTTTACTTAAAAAAAGAAAGAGGAAGTACAATTTTATACAATAAATTACGATTTCCCCTCATTTTGTATGTTGCCAACAGAATGACCTGGTTTGCAGGAATAGTGCATCATGTCAATTCAGGATACTGTATTTTGTTTAAAAAGTTAATTTACGTTTTAGCTTTAGGTTTCAGAGTTTTAAAAAGCTGTCAAAATCTCATGTGCTGCACTATCACTCTCTGGATACAACTGTCTGGATTGAAATAGTTCTTTCAATGCCAATAAAGTAAGAACTGTCAATTTCCATATTTGTATTCTTGCGTTGTTTTGTAAATACATTGTATAGGCCTATTAAAAGATATATATTAGTATTTATTTATTCTGCCCTCTACCGGCCATATTTGGAGTTTGCATGCCTTCATATAAAAATCATTGCTTATTTGAACTACTAGTTAGAAATTATATATATATTTAACACACGATGAGTTTTTGTTCATTATGTTTTTATATTGTGTACATTTGGTGTATTTATTGTCTTTTTAACCTAATCAAAATAGCCCAAATGCAGTGTTTAATCACGATATCTGTTTTTGTTAAACGAACTCTTCATATAATGTGTCTTTTCTCAGTGACAATTAAACAGTAAGCACTATTTTGCACTGTTTCACATTATAAGCATACTGTTTGTGGCACAAAACTCACACTTATGAAAACACATCACACCACTTTGTTCGGTCTTTATTTTTGCATATCACACTTATTTATTTAATTTTAGCTTTGAGAACAGGAACATGCTTCAGATCCGCAGTTAAAGCTACTAAATGAAGTCGTGAAAGTTTACGGCTAAAGATGTTATACGAACATTAATTAGGGTCTTCGGTTGTCTTCTACAACAATACTTCTACATAAAAATATTAATCTTAACTTATTAACTTGATGATTACATTTATCCATTCATTTCATACTCTAGTTAAAAAATATAGTCCCTGACATGCAGCACACGTCAGGGACTATATTTACCTACATACCTATGGGAGTTTTTCAGTTTGTATCACTCCGCTTACTCCGCGAGTGAAAACATTCATCAACCTTAGTGAAATAAATTCATATCCACTACTGAAAAACCTCTTACGTGCACGAGTGAAAACATTCATCAACCTCAGTGAAATTAATTTATAATGAAAAAGCCTCTAAGTTAGTTAAGCACAGTCCTGCCCCACTGCCAACTCTGAAGATTTCATTAGTCTGGAATTTTGTTATCTGGCTAAATGCTTTCTTACATCTAGGAAACTGAAAAAGGAAATTGTGGTTGCTAAGGTACTTGGGTGGTAGTTAGGGTGTTGCAATTCGGTTGGTAGGGTATTCTTGGTAACTGCTATGGTGTTGCTAGGGTTTTCTGGATGGTTTTTAGGGAGATTACTATGGTATGGGATAGTTGCAAGGACCATTGATAGGCTATTGCTAGTTTTCATAAATCGTTATTATGGAGTTTTATAGAGTTCTTAGCTAAGCATGCTAGCATGAGTCAGAAGAACTAACTACTATATATGTATATTTGATATTCTAATGCAAAGATATAGGTCTTGCTAAAAGGTTGCTAGGGTACTTTGTTTACTTGCTGGACGAGCAGCTTGGCAGCTGACAATGATGACACGCCAATGACTGCTTCCTTGTATAAATGATATATTAACAAACCCACATGCATCTATCACTTCCTAAATTTAAAATATCTCTATTTTGGTTTGGGTTCCTAGGGTGATTACCTCCCCAAGCACCCTAGCAATCACATAGCAACACCTGGGGAACCACCCTAAATCCATTCTGGTTACTCCAGCAACCACCTAGACACAACCTAGCAACCGAGGGACAGGTTTTAACATGGCAAGCACCACTCACATTTTCTTCAGAAAAAGCACATAGCAGGTAATGCAATTGAATGAATGAATGACTCTAAGGTTGGTGAATGTTTTCACTTGTGTATGTAAGAGATATTTCAGTAATACATTTTTTTATTTCAATAGTGTATGTAAGAGGTTATGTGAACGAGTGAATGAATGAGTGAATGAATGAATTTCAGTAATGTTTTTTATTTCACTAGTGTACGTAAGTGGTTTTTCAATAATTACGGCCAATATGGCCCCTTATTTTAAAGGTCATTATGTAGCTGAAACACTCTCTCTGATTTATTCAGGAATTAAACGCCACTACAGTGTGTTTGACTGATGTGTAAAATGAGAATTTATCTTAATATGGTCCATTTAAATCAGCTAAAATGCTGCACGAATAGTGTTTAGTAAACATGTGCATTTAACATGCCCAGTTTGTAGAAAAGATCTTAATGTCAGAACAAATTAGAACAAGTGACTGTGCATCAAAACGGAAGTCCTTATTTTGTCCCTGTTGACCGCATTTGAATATGAGTCAGATCAATTAAAATATTTTAATCTGTTTATCTTTTTTTTCAATCACTTTCGATGCTTTCAACTTCCTTGCTGGGGTCTTGTGAATGTGGCTATGTGCCTTTTCCCAGACATATGAGCCCTGTGGTAACGGTCGTGGGATGGCAAGAGACGCCAGTTTGATCATTTGCCTTGTCTGCTCAACCTGTTTGTGGTAACGTTTTCACAGGAAGTCATCACATTTTGACAATGCAGGCGCTAAAAGATATTTCAAATGTGAACAGAACATGAGATTTGTCCTAACGCCTATTATTTGTCCTAATTGTTTTTCTGTCTCTGGGAAAGAGTTAATCTTAGTGGTTATTTTAAGGTCAGTCTATCCGTCAGAGGACGTCAATCCACAAACCATGATGTGACTCTCAGTTTTCATTACTTCCAACCTGTTTTTCACTTTACTTTGGAAGTAAAACTAATTTGGAGGAGACATATGGCCTACCACAACCAACAGACAAAACATCTTATTAAACCAAGCCAAGCTAAGCCAAAAGACAATAATGCAGAATTTCCTAAATTAAAAAGCCTTTTCAAACACAGAAACCCTTTTGTAGTCAATAAAACTTGAGTTTGTGCCTCCGTAAAGTGACTTTCTCCCACAGAAAGCGGCTCATCTCCTCCCTCCGTACCACCTGCTTGCATTTCAGGGGTTTTTATAGGAGCTCAAAGATCCCAACCTCAAACAAAGATAAAGGAGAAGAGTGCAGAGGCATTAAAAAAATAGCACCCTATGGTATAGGAGCCTCGAGCGTAGGGCACATACAACAACTGTATGCAGAGAAACCACCGATGCTGTTGTTGTGAGATGTTTTTGTGTGATAGGGGCCTACAGCGATAGAGTGTGGTTTCAGAGGGGAGGGGGAAGGGGCTCTTACAATGCAACTCAAAGTACTTGTCGCATCTCTTTGCACCAAGTTGCTCTTCTCCAATGGTGCCCTGTAGCCACGTGGTTACTCACCAACCTTTCTGGTTAATGGCACCAACCGAAGGAAAAGATGTCTCACTTGTGATGTTTCTGCGGAAAACACAAATGACTGAGCTAAAATGTTTCTGTGCTTTCTCCCCTTTCTTGTTCTCACATGATCATTGCTGAGCTACGGCATGTTAACCGCAGTAGTCACCCACGGACGCATTCGAGAGTACTTACACTAGCAACCCTGAAACCCTCCTCCTCACTGATGCTGCACCATCCTACTCTGTAGGCCTAAAAATCTCTTCACAACATGGGACTTTTTGGTCTTTTTACACATTTTTCATATATACTGTATATGTTGTAGTCAAGATTTAAAGTTTTTGTTTTGAATGATCAAATATTTTGATCCACTTCAAATGTTGACTACTGTATATATATGTATATGTAGTTTTACTGTTCGTTTACTTTTTTTTAAGATTAGATCATTTTAATAGATGAATTTAAAGCCTTTGAATGAAATCCTGGGGCATTTGTGTTGAAAAAAATGCTAGTTGGAGGAGGAATTACCACATTGATTACCAGCGAAATCACATGTTTTCTGCCAGTTTCAAGACATCATGATTTGTTTTAGGGTTATCAGTGTAGCCACACCACATCCATTTATGTGGTTACTTGATGGGTCAAAATCCAAATTATCAGCTATGATCAGTTGTAAGACCTTTCTCTGCTTCTTGCCAGTGTCTGCCATACAGAAACACTTGTAGTGTCATATCGTAAGATCTAGTATTGCTCATGTTGTTTTTGTATGGTTAAAGTTGGGAAACTCCTCAAATCAAACCTTTCTTTTTTTATGTGGCACTGTATGCATCCTAATCAAAGGTCAGTGCACAGGAAATGTACAGCTGTACAGCTGAGAAACCACAGTCTTTCTACTGCTAATATAGACAACACTAGGAAAGGTCTACATGTTGTCGTGCATGTGCATGGGTTTTAATTTAAATCGCTCATTAGATCAAGCAAGTTTAAATGTTCCTGTTACTTTTAAAAGTACGGTCCGCAGTACAAATTTAAATGACTTATTATCAAACATTTCTGTCGTTTTGGATTAGGCAAAAATCCTGTTTTGTCTGTGACTTGAACACTTTGTTTACAGGACAGATAGCAGCTTAGATTGAAGATGTGTTGGCCTCATTTTAACATAAAACCATTTGCTGGAGGCGACAGGAAGTGGGTTGTAATAGGTTACCACTTGTTTTTGTTTTTTAGATTGAAGGTATGCTGAGAGGGCTTTTTCATTTCACATTTACCTGCACTTCTTGCAAACAAGTCTGTTAGAAATGCCTGAAAATCTAAAAGAGAAAGAAACGTGGCAAACATGTTTAACAATATTTCTGGAAAAATGTAAAATATTAACAATAATAATTAATAATAAGGATAATTACTACTACAGAAACTTCCGCACATTAAACCGAATCAACTAAATATTTGCTAATACAGGATGAATACATATTTTATTTCCTTTTGTGACGTGAGGAAGTAAGCACATACCTCCTTTCAGGCAGGAGTTTCATTCCAACTACTAACAGGTTTGTAACGTTTTGTTTTAGTCAAACCCACAACCTCTGTCTGCTTTGGTCTCTATTGGTTTGACCTAAATAGAGTGCTGACTGTTCTACTTTAAGAAGTAAATCTTGATGAAATTTGATGCTATTACAGTTACGTATGGTGGTGGTCCTCAGCTGGTGGGTGGTAATCCAAAAATGTGTCGCTGGTTTGTTCAAATGCAGTTATAGACTGTAGGATGAAAACTGATTGATTTATTAATCGTATCATACAGGACATTAAAACGCCTTTCGCTGCTGATGTCAAAGACCACATCGAATCACATTACGGTATTCTGTCGCACATTTATCCTCTTGGTTTTAAAAAAAGAAAAACAAAAGTCACATTTGATTGCAAGGACTGTTTTACTTTAATTAGTTTGAATTCTGTGTTGGGTTCTGCTGAAATTGACAGTTTTACCGTCAAATTTACTTGATATATTTTTTATCTATTAACTAAAACTGCCATAAGTTACAGTGTGCTTAAATTATGGCTTGTTCCTGAAAAATCTTTTGTTAATCTGAAGAAGCCAGGAAGTCAAACATCTGGGATCTAATGCCAGTAAGAAGCCTAAATAATAAGAGAAATATAATTTTTGGTGATGTTACACTTCAGTAGGCTATAATGTACGCAGTCACTGTTTTGCTACCGATTCTGCAACAGAAGCTACTCAAAGGATTGACATTATTTATTGTGTATTTTCTATAGCAAGCGATTCTTGTATTATGAGAATGCTTTGGATTACATGTACAGTATACCGTGCAGTTTAAAGGATTCTTCTCTTTCCTGTCACAACATAACCACATCCAAAACATTCACTTTCATACAATACTTGAGTATATGCTGTAGTGACAGTTAAATTCAATTAATTATTTGAATTATCATATTTTCAATTACATACATTCAGCTTGTTTTGTGAAAGTCACAATTGTTAAAAAACGTATTTGTAATTTAATGTAAATGTAATGTATTTGCTATTTTAAATATTGTATTATAATGCTCAGCTCAGCTCAATAATATTATCAAAATTTAATTTCTTTTATTAAAATATAAACAAAAAATTGTTTAAAGAATCTAATACCCGTAAAAAATGTCTACCACCCGACTGCAAGCCACATGACAGTGACTCCCATGTTTTAAATCCTTCACACTTAAGTGAGAGTTGTGATGGGCTAATGAGAATGTCAGCCAGGCTTGCCAACTTACATTACAAGGTTGGAGTAAGACATTTATGATGGGTGAATATATTAGACACACGTATGAGACTAGTATTGGCGTTTAATTTGTAACATCTCAACCTAAATAGACCTTACAAGACCAACCGAATATTCTCCCAGAGCCTATATTATGTTATACAGCCCATTATATAGGACCTCTCTAAACCGAGAACTTAAGTAGCAGTATGTACTAGAGTATCTCTCTGATAAGATAAGAAACCTCTTACAGCAGATTCTCACTGGCATTTGTAAACAACACAACGACTCCACCTCAGGTCAAGCTGCTAATCAAACACCCGCCAGCCAATGAGAAGGGAGCCTAAACAAAAGGGTTTTTTGACAGAGAGATGAGTTAGTGAAGCATGCAGTGAATTTAAATGCGAATTTTATTAATTTTTCTAGTTTAGTTTCTTGAAAAGTTCATTCCAAAAATGAAAGGCACAAATGTGAATCCATTAAAGAGGCGGGGCTAAAACCCTTAGAAAGGAAGCAAAATAAGAAATGACTAGCACTCTCTCTCTCTCTCTCTCTCTCTCACCTCTGAAAGTACCACTGTGAGCTGTCACTTGTCAGTCAGTAAACGCGTGAGTAATGAAGACTTGAGGGATCTATGCCTGTGCTGCCGGATCTGAGATGGCGTGCGTTTTATGGATGCTCTTTGTTGTTTCCTGTCCTTTGGTTCTGTCCGAGAGTGGATATTTTGGTGAGTACTCTTTAGACTGAGAATTCAGATTATTATTATTCTCACTTTTTATTTTTCTCTTAAATATGTTCTTAATGGGAGTGAAAATTATAAAATGTTTAGTCTTTACTAAAAATAAATACAGTCTTAATGTTGCTAAGATCGTATGCAATAATATACGATTAAGATCATGAAGAGTTACACGCCTTTGTGGGTAAAATAATGTGAAGCGCTCATTTGAGCTAGTCTTTATTGAAACACACCAGGTGGTGACTTGAAAAATATCAGTTAGTTTTTTCCCTCTTGGTTCCTTTTAGATTTGTCAGAAGACGTGACCTGCACGTCTATCATGACCCTCGATAAAAGTGACCTCATCTGCTCGCTCGAAGAACCCATCGAGGAGGTCAAGTTCATGACGCTCTGGTATTTCGATGGAATTATTTACTTCAAACTAATGTAGAATAGCCTACCTGTCCTTAACTTAATAAAACATGTTTCTGTAACTAGAGGGTTTGAGTGTATCGTGACTTAATGTTTGCTGAAAGCGCTATGTTGAATAAAATGTAAATAAGAGTTTGTTGTTGTTTGTTTTCCTCCTATTTAGCAAAACAGTACCTTTGGCATCAGTGTGTGTAAATGCTACTCAAAGACAGCAAGACTTTATTTTTGAGAATTTGATTGTCACGGCAAAATTTAATCTAAAAATAGGAGATGATGTTATTAAAAAAGACATTGAGCTGGCAAAAATGGGTAAGTCTGTCTTTTTGTCTATCTAGCTATGTGTCTGTCTGTCTGTGTCTAATCTAATCTGTCTTTGTCTTGCAGTCAAAATCCCAGCTCCTGAAATGAAGCTCGCCACATACTCGGAAGACACAGAAGAAGCTTTCATATGGTTTGAACACAGTCATGAATATGTCAAAAACCCTAAATTCGAGGTGGAATTCTGGAGGGACAAAGTTTCTCTTCAGCCCAAGAATCACGTTACAAATCATAGGAACTTCACAATCAGCAGGGACAGACTTTTTGGAGACGGTGTTTACTACACACGTGTTAGAGCACAACCTTGTGACTTTTTTAAAGGCGACTGGAGTGAGTGGAGTTCAAATGCCAACTTCACTGTGAAAAGTAAGTAGATCTGATTGCAGATCATGAGAAGATGCCACTCATTATTGGGTAGTAGGAGAATCAAATAGCTTTAGGATTAAGAAAAATGTCTAAAAATGCATTTTAACCATTATTAATCATGTCTGATAAAATGTAATGCTATAAATGATGACAGGTTCTAAAGTTGCTACCACAGAAGAGAATTTCCCAATGGTTTGTTTCATCATCACCTTCTGTGTCGTTCTCGTGCTCATCATTGGTTTGGTGACCTTGCGATGGAGAGCACAGTGAGTGTTTTACCTCATTTAAAAACCCCACAATTTTTTATTTATTTATTTTTTAACGTATGTTCTCTCGTCCAGCATAAAAGACTACATTACACCAAACATCCCACACCCGAAGACAACTCTTGCACAAATGCAAAGGGTAATTCAGTTTTTCCTCTGCCTGGTTGCTTCTTTGACATTCTGCAAGATTAATCACACGAGACGCGTGTTCAAACAGACTGTTTTTATGTTTTCAGGGCCTTCCTTTCACTTTCAGTCCTGAGATATTCAGTGACGTCTTTATACACCGTGTGGATTACGTTGATGAAAAGCCATCTTCTCCTGAGTTTCAGGACAGCCCGGATGAACGCTGCTACAGTCAAGCCAGTTCCTCTAGAACATCAGTGAGCGAAATGGACATGAAAGCTGATGAATGTCTTCCAAGAGAGCAGTCCCACCTTAAAATTAGACTTTTAGACGAATCAGATTTGTCGAAAGACAAAGACAACGGTAGCTCTCAGAGCGCCCCTCAACGAGAATGTAAAGATGAAGCCTATGTCACTATGTCCAGTCTTTTCAAAACGCAATGAAGAGACTGTCTGAAGAGTCAGTTCCAGTTCACTGGTGATTTTACAGACCCTTGGTTTGTATATAAAAAAGAGTTAACTGAGATTTTATGATGCATTTAATGAGCCTGTTATATATATATGAGGCGTTTTAACACATCATTAATCACGTAAAACAAATCATTTGTAGCTCTGATGCTAACCAAGTTTGTACATATAGCAGTCATCCAAAGGTTTCATTTTCAGTATCATGCACAGCTGTGGTCTCCAATTTGGTAGCCAATTTCCTTCTGAATATTTCAGAAACACAGGCATTAAGAGTGATATAATAGAGAAATCCACATTTCTGAGGTCATCACACATATGTAACTGCTGCTAGCCTCAGTATCCTCTGCCATTTATCTATTTTCATCCATAAACATGGCCGAGTAAAACTGAGAGGTTTATGTTCGTGCACAACTTCCAAACCTAACACATACAGTTCAAGTGGCACTTTTTCAGTAACTGGAGAATTTATTTATAATGCGTATATATAAAAAACAACCGCTTGTAATGCTAACTTTGTAATGCAGTTTAACTGTAGCCTATATATCTATACTTATATATTGTTATCTATGTTAAAAACAGATATTTAATAAAGGAATGTATTTTAAAAAGACATCAGTCCATAAAACTGAGAACACATTTCATATGAATCATCTGAAGAGACTTTCCATTTTTTGTAACCATTAAAAACATTTATTAAATGAGTTGCATTTTGTTAAATAGCATCTGCCGTTACATGCATAAATAAATGACCAGACGTTTATGTATCACATATACCACAATGGTTTCAGCACAAATACGATGCAGTGATTTACCCTAAAAATCACAAACAAAGCTCACATTTTACACACAATTTAGGATATTACAGTATTTCTGTTATTGAATTTTTTAGATTCATTATTGATATGATATTAAAACACATTTCAGTAGTGTCAGCTTTATTAAAACCTGCTTTTATATAACAACCCCTCAAAGCTTCCATGCATTTTTCATCATTAAAATAAAATATACATCATTATCAATAGAAGCGCTGACTCCACTGTAATAGTTCCAGAATTCATCTCTTGTCACCTGTAAATGGAAATAATAAATAATGTTAGAAATAAAAAGAGTAGTCCTTTCAGAGACCTTTATCACCAAAACCACAAAACAAAAAGATAGAAAGAAAAGGGAAAAATTTTGGAGTGAGTTAATCAATTTGTATTTGAATTTTTGAGTGTTTCTCACAGAGATCCGAGCAGGTGCAAAGACAGCTTTCAATAGCCAAATAAAGAGAATGCATACAATCATAAGACTCAAGCAACAATACCACACCACCTGCATTTGTTAGATGTTGTGGCTGATTCTGGAATAAAACAATACTTGCACTAGTGCAGCTGCTTGTCTTCAATGAGAAACACTCTGAGCAACAAATAATTGGTTGATTTTTTTTGATCATGTGTGGTAGATTCCCAAAACCCCAACGTTAAAAGTTGTTAGACACCAAAGGTAAACTTGCCACCTTATTTCAGACTCAACCCTGTCAAAACTCTGCCTTTTAAGCTCTCGTGTGCTCAAAATATGTGTATACTTTTTATAAAAATTTAATATATACGGTTTAGTTCATAGCAAAATCTATTATGAAATGTTTAACAGAGTCATGACAGGGTCGTACTTTTGTTGACCGTTTTTGTTCTTTACCCAAAAAAAGATGTTTTAGAAGGTTAGTCAAGCTTCCATGCATTTTTCATCATTAATATAAAGTAGATATCTGTGTCGATGGATGCGCTCACGCCGGAGTAGTAGTTCATAAACTCCTCTTTTGTGACCTGATGTGTGAAGACATAGCATTATCAAAGAGAACACTGCAGAAAATGACTTGTATTTCCATCGGGGGAACCTTGAGATTGCCTGTAATGCTTAATACTGTATGTTTTAGATAAAAAAGTTTGTTTTTCAGCATCTTCATACCTTCCCATCCTTGTCATCCGGAGAGTCAAAACTGTCCAGGAATTTGCGGAATACTTGCTCTTCGGTCCACTCACCGTTTCGGTATTTGGGGTGATGTCTAACATCGTATACTCCTTTCAGATCCTCGACTGTAATCACACCATCTCCGGTCTTATCCAGTTTTTTGAATGCCTGTAGCACCACCTCCTTTCTGGCATTAGACATGGGTGGCTGCAATCAAATGAATGAAAATAACAGCATGAGCCCTAAACTGGCCTAAACTGCTGTAAAGAGAACACAACCCCATTTAAGTGCGTTTACCCTCAGAGTGATAAGAAACTCATCAAAATCAATTAATCCACTGCCGTCCTTGTCAAACTGTTGAAAAAGGTTCATGGCTTCTTCTTTCTCTATGAGCACACCGTAATCACTCAGGCCTTTTAGGAACTCTTTCATGTCCAGCGTGCGACTGTTGTCATCATCCATGATCCTAAAAGTCCTGAGGACATCAGACTGTGGTAAAATATGTGCACTTCAGTCTATATAAAGCAACACTCACAATACATGCCATACCTGCCCAGTCCTTTGATTCCTGCTGACCCTCGTGCCAAACACTGTAGCCTCAGACGCTCAATGGGGTCTGAACAATTCGCCAGCTGCTTCTTGGCACTGATTGTCATCTCTCTGTCATGCCGCGACGTACCTGCCATCCTACACCTATCTGATCTAAAGGTGACAACAAGAAGGATTTTTAGGCCTTTATCTGTTTATTATCGCTCTTAAAAACAAAGGTTATTTATTGGCTTCCATGGTTCTGTAAAGAACCTCTAACATCAACGGACAGGTTTCATGGCACAAAAGTTTCAGGAGAGTAGAAAAAGCTTATTTACACTTAATTTTTTTTTTTTTTTGTCTTTTAAAAACTTACTTAAAGGTTCTTTGGAAAAAAAATGTTTTTTACTGTACGGGATGACTACACTTGCTGTGTAGCTGATGCATATATTTGAAGGAAATAGTTTATATGAAAATGTCTATGAACTTGTATCTTAGCTGCCTTTGAAGCCTGTCACCCTTTTTCTTTGACCAGCTCCTTTTGAAATAATGGGATGTGAGAAAATTTAACTAAAATGAATCCATTTAGACTCTGGTAAAAACTGTAAATAAAATAATATTATAGTCATTCAAATCTAGTACAGTTATTAGCTTTGACCGAGTAATTTTAATCGTGGACTACTGACTATCAAGCAAGGAGACTAGCTCTCAAGCTGCTGCAACTCAACAAACAGCACATTAACCACAACATACAGGCTTCATTTATCCGTAATAATCTATTTACTGCATACTCACGTAGAGAAGTGAAACAAAACGATGATTAATGTATCGAAACCACCTGGATTTCCTTAGCTCAGCTTTGCTCTTTCCTGTTTTAGCGTTTAGTGTTTCCATAGCGACGAGTTCTTGTATTTGATTGGTCATCCTCGCTTCAGGTGTTTGATGAAGCGATTAGAAGGCTATGTTTGATTTTCCGCTGTTGTTCCAAGTTTACTGGTTGTTGTTTAACTACCAAGCGGTACAAAAACAACTCGACAAAAAAAAATTATATGAAACAAACAACAGGGAGCATGACCTGTTCATTTCTGAACAGGTCACGTTGTTTGTGTAAGTACCTTCACGTTTGAGGACAAACCCAATAGAAAGTTCATGACAGGCCATAGATATTAACTTGAACAGTTAAGTATATACGATTTAATCAATCATTTATTAATAATTGCAAGAGTACATATGTGTCTATTTGGAATGTACCACAATTCACTTACAGCAGATATACAAATCAACAGATTCCAGCATTAGATTCCAGTTGGCCTTCATCAGTACAATACTCGAGGACTGACCATATCAAAAAGATAACACCTCATTGGCAACAAAACATTCATAAATACACAGTAGATATGAATAACGAAAAGGTTTGAACCAAACGCAAAACAAGACCCTCCAATTTAAACTTGAAGGGCTAAATGTTCTATGAAAATACATAATTTAAAGTTGAAATCAGGATGCATAGCATTTGAGGAGAGTATAGACGTACTGTTTGTAGTGAAATACACATTACTCATAGCTGCTACTGCACTTCCTGTGAGAAACAAGACTCCGCATATTCAAAAGAGTGCCATGCAAAGATATGCTCGATGACTGTACAGTGAGAATCTTATGCATTAGAAATGTGATTCCTTTACACCTTGTCATGCACTTGTGAACCGGGTTTTTTGAAGCTTGTTATGTAGTTGCTAACCAGATTCCTTCAAGACATTCATACACTGACGGTCTGTTTACTATAAGAAAACTGAGCTTGTGATAAAGAGACGCTTATAAGTCTGGAAAACCAGCACATTAGTACTTTTTGTACTGCATTTAAGCTGACGCAACAGAACGTGTCCTTAAAGATATTTTAACAGCCTATTTTGAATAAGTGACATACATTACAGTGCAAATCATAAATGGCATATCAGACATTCACCCTCAAGACTAGAGCGAAAATAATAGAACAAATACAACTTCATTATAAATAAGTTAGTAACAGCCATCTGAAACAAGTAAAGAATGTGTCCAAGATATAAATAATAGTACCAAATGATTATTTTGTGAAAAAAAAAAAAATAGACTTAAAGTTAATATATTTTCTTCATTCATTAAAAAAAAAAGTTAAAAGAACAGTTTCATGGGTGGAATGTTAAGATGAATTTCACTATATACATACATACATATATATTATATGTATATTATGTGTGTGTGTGTGTGTGTGTGTGTGTGTGTGTGTGTGAGTGTGTTTGCCTCCCTCATGAACTATTGGAAAATCATTATACTTTGAAAAGTTAAATATGAGGAGATTTCTAAACCTTCAATCCTAAAAACAATTTCACTGGCTCTATATAGAAACAATTACATGTAAAACAAAACAAAACAAAAAAACACACTTACAGTATTCTGTAACACAGCCTATATCTAGACCCATAAAATCTCTATTCACAGTAACAACAAACACAAGTTGGCCACATTGATGTCAGTTCATATTTACTTGACTGATGTAAACACTCAGGTACATTACCTGATACCTATCAGCAGTAATTGATGATTAACACTATTATGATCTGACTCTTCCCCATCTGTAGTACCTTTCATGACTCATTGCACGACTGTTCAGCATTAACACGGACTCATTTCTCGAAGAAACTGTGAGCTGAGACATTTCCCATTTGTCTCAAGTAGCATTCTGACTGCCTGGCACTTCAAACGAAGTGTGTGTATTTTTCTGTGTTACTGTGTGTTTATCAGGACGCATGCAGATGACTACACTGCATTACAGGATACAGGAAGCTGAAGATGTTTAAAATGAGAGGGGCGGACCACACCTGTAGAGATGAGTGTTTTAGAGGTAAATTCAGCTTATTTTCTCATGACAGTGTTTTTGACCAAAGTGAGAAACATCAAACATCATCAAAGATTCGGCTTCGAGAAGATGACATTGAGAGGTACCTTCCACCGGCATGTCTGTGGGGGAAGGAAACAAAGGAGTGAGTACGTGCAGTGCAGGGGAAAAAAAACATATTTATAGTAGAAAATCTACAAAATAGCTTTACAGAACGTAATATTTACCTGCTATCCTAATGATTTTTGGAACAAGATAAAAATGTATAATATTATTGGCTATTGCTACAAATATACCTGTGCAACTTATTACTGGTTTTGTGGTCCAGGGTCACAAATGATATAAAATCAATTAAACACCCACTGTGTAAGAATCACAAAATCAGCTTTTGTTGGTCACAGAACTTATATTCTGCAAGAATCCAAAAACCAATTTGTTGAGGGAACCAGGGTGAAGCTAAATTTCCTGTTGGCCTACAAAATATTTAATTACTGCAGCACTCAAAAAATGTAAACTGACCTGCTAGGTTCAGATTGCAAAGGGTCATCATTGAGTGTTTCAGCATTAAAGTCCAGCGGTTCAGCGTCCTGCAACAGCTCAATGCTGTCTCGTCCTGTCTGGCTGCTGCTACGGGTGTACTTGGCCTCTGTGTTTAAAAAGATGAAGGGGTAAATATGACTGTCTCTTTGTGTAATTCACTTAATAACACATATCTTATAATCTTATTGGGCAGTAAACATACGCCGGTTTGTGTTTGAATTTAAGGTTTCGCCATAGTTCGTTTCCTTCATCTCAGACATGGACATCCGGTTTCTGGCAGCAATCTCATCTCGTTGTGCATAACGCTCTCTCCATTCCTGTAATGTAAGTATTATCATATAACTGTAATATGCATCAGTAGATTAATCTGTACTATTTATAACTCACTCTTCGTCTGTTCTCCCCATCTTCTATTCTTTGCCGTTTTCTTCTTTCTATGCAAAAAAAAACAAAAAAAAACAGTATATGTCAGATGCATGTGCTCATTTAATACCGGATGGGATTGTGTTAAATGTCAGTGTCAGCATGAAGCATTGAGGTTTTAACCACTACAGAACATAGAGCTGTAGCAATGCGCAAAAGTGTCCAAAGCATTTCCTTCCAAATTAATATTTATTTCTGCATCACATCTAACCATAGCAACCACAGGAGACAGTGTAACCTTGTTTTCATACTACCGGTCAAATAGTTAGATAAGCTTTCAATAAGCTACAACAGTTTTTGACATGATTCCTTTAGATATGTATTAAATTGAGAGTAAATATCTTTACATAACAAAGAATAACATTAAGTTACATTTTAGTTAATGTATTTAATGTACTATTGTGTGTGTGTGTGTGTGTGTATATATACATATATATATATATATATATATATATACACACACACACACACACACACACACATACATGTATATATACACACATACATACACACAGTGTGGGTACGGAAAGTATTCAGACACACTTAATTTTTTCAATTTGCTAAAATCATTTAAGTTCTTTTTTTATTTTCCCTCAATGTACACATAGCACCCCATATATTGACAGAAATTGTTGACATTTTTGCAGATTTATCAACAAAGAAAAACGGAAATATCACGTGGTTCTAAGTCAAATGGTCTGTAACCTCTTAAAGATTAAGTTTATATCATGGGTCATGCCAGAAATCATCCAATTTCGGAAAAGTTCCCCACCTGGCCTCCTCAGATTTGTCTAAAAACTACTGTAATGGGTAATATGCCCAATAACAGATCATATAAAAAATTTCGGATTCTCTACCATGCATACTTTTTTCACAAAAAAAATCTCTAAAAACGTTTTTTTTTACCAATCAGTTTGTTTTTTTGGCATCACAGTCTGAGTGACCATGTTCAGACTGAAATATCTCCAGAACTAGTTTTGCCAGGTCCATGATATTTTCTGGGCTAAGAGTCCTAGTCCAGAACTGCATGAATTACAACTCACAGCATTGTTACTGAATGTACACCTGAATGCTGGCCCTTTCTTTGAAATTATTACTTTAAGGGTTTTCAGATGTCCATAGAAATGTATAAGCATCAAACTTGGTAAATGGTCTGATGTGTACCATGTCTTTCACATCCTTTGATATCAGACAATAGAGTCTGATGGATGGTCCAAAAATGGAAGAAAACTAGCATGTTGTTAGCATAAAAGAGCATATTGTTATTGATAAAATATACCAAAATATCCAGTATTTCATTTTCTTTTATGACACAGCATCGTTAAGTGGAAGTAACTGGCACATCAATTTTCATTATGATGTGCTGTAGAGGCACCCAACAGACATCTTCCCTTTTTGGCCAAAAGTAGCCTCTAGATGGGACATGGGGATGCAAAAAAAGCACTTGAACGTCTTGCTCTGTGTCAGAGAAGTCTCTGATGATACCAACCCACCACTGTCAGTCATACACACAAGTAACATATTGTCCTGGGGCCATATCTGATGTGAAAGCCTTGTTCGACTGGGTCAACCTCAAAGTTGACATGGAATCCTGGTGTTCCTGATACTTAACTGACCTCCAAAATTGCGTCATTGACTGGTTAAAAGGAATGGTTGTCTCGTCTGCCAGGAACACTAGATGACGTCAAGGATCTGGAATGCAGCACATCTGAATTGGCATTAACAGTTTCTTGGTCAATGAAGATGAACTTAAGTGGCCGTTCCATTGCACTTTCCCGAGGTGGAGGTCGGATTTCCCGAAGTCCCGAGCACAATGGAATGCTGCATTATTGCATTAATTTAGGCATATGGGTTCAAAATAGTTAGTACTAGAGTAGTTGTGAATATCACACAACAATGCTTTTTTTATTTTTATTACAGAAAATGAGGCAAAAACAAAATATTGCTCTGAACATTGGTCTAAATATTTCTTTTTTCTCTTTTTGGACCTTAATATCTCAACATCCATCAGACTCTATTGCTTGATATCAAAGGATGTGAAAGGCACGGTACATATCAGTCCATTAACCAAGTTTAATGCTTATACATTGAAAATTTAGGTTTCTATGGACATTTGTATGAAAACCCTTAAAGTAATTGTTTTCAAAGAAAAGTAGAGGGTCAGCATTCAGGTGTAAATTCAGTAACAATGCTGTGAGTTGTAATTCATGCAGTTCTGGACTAGGACTCTTAGCCCAGAAAATTTCATGGACCTGGCAAAACTAGTTCTGGAGATATTTCAGTCTGAACATGGTCACTCAGACTGTGATGCCAAAACGGTCAACAAAAAACTTTTTAACAGATTTTAAAAAAATGAAAAAAAATAAAATAAAAAAGTATGCACGGTAGAGATCAGAAATTTTGTATATGATCTATTGGGTATATTACCCATCACAAATCTGAGGAGGTCAGGTGGGGACCATTTGATGATTCCAGCTGGAATGACCCTTATTTAGTCATTATTAATGCAATTAAATTAAAACTTTGTGTACAACGCCAACTTATGGCTGTGCTAATTATGATCAACAGCTCCTTTATATTCTTTGCTTTTTATCAACAATAATAATACGTTATAAACGTGGCCGTTAATATGACGCTTCATATTAAATCATATGCATACTGGCACAGGTGCTACACTGCTGATGACTGATAGACTGTGTATGGCCATACTGCTGTGATCTGTTTCAGGCTTTACATATCATAACATTTAAGAAAGGAACTCATTCTACCATTTTAGAAATTGCATTCTCAACGAGAACATTGAGGAGATTTATACAGCATTAGATGTGCTGGTCAGGAATGCACAGGCGGGCTAAAGGGGGGGAAAAAATATCTCAAAAACTATTCCAAATGTCATATAATATTCATTATCAATGTTAGTATATTATTTAAACTGGTGAAGCGGCCGGTATCACCGCTGCAGCAGGCCTACTCATTATATGGATTATAGGCCTATTAGTTAAATAATGGCAACTAGGAAACTCTTTAGTTAGGAACAGCCCTATTAAACACTCTTTTAAGTTTTTAAAGCATTTTATATGCACTTATATAAATTCTGCTTTCAGAGCAATCCAGTCCATAACATTTAAAACTTCAACAAAACTGATCTTTAAGGTTTTATAATTGGCCAACCCTTCTCCATACAGCAGATATTGTTCCTTCTGGTTTGTGCATCATGATTTGCAGAAACTCTACAAAATATGTTGTCTCCCAGAAACTCATGTCTCTTTTGTCACGTCCAACACAAGTGTATTTCCCTCATTTAAAATATAAAACAGGTTAATAGACTGATTTTTTTCTCATATCTGGACTCTATTTTAGGGTTTAGAAAAATACAGAGATGGTTTAATATATTGGTAATATATTTATGAGAATTTTAATATTTCAGGTTTTGACTGCCAATGTCACGTCCATAACGCTGGAATTGCCCGTATGTTAATTATGCATATAATTACAAAAACATGCATGTATATATTAAAGAAAAATATGATTATTATATACTTATATTTATATATGAATATAAATATATATACACATATATATGCATTTTTATTTATACATAAATATAAATATTACACATACATATATTATGTAAACAAAACTTTTATTTTTGGATGCGATTAATCGTACTATTTTTGTTTTTTGTTTTTATCTACAAATTTAAACAAATCACCTCTGCGCAGGAGTTCTCTGCCTTCATCTATGAGATCAGAGGTCATTTCGTTGTCACCCATGAACTGCTGAAAACCCAGGAGGTTCAGGCAACGTGTGCCAAGACTGCACAGAAATCAGACAGAAACTACAGCATGACATTTGACACATAATATCCAACATGAGACTCTTCTGTCTGATGATTTATAAAAAATATCAGACAAACCTGAAGTATGTAGCAATGCAGAGAATGACGATGAGCATGGGGTAATAGATGTAGAAGCCGTTGGCAATGAAGGACAAGACGCGCATAGAACCCATGATCTACAACATAACGTTAATGCTTATTAATAATTAGACATTTCAAAATAATGCTTTAAACATTTGATCAGCTGTGAGTAATAAGACTATTAGAGTCTTACATATTAAAATATTTCTGTACATATAATGTTAAAAACTCACAGAGGTGTATGCCGTTTGCTTCTTTGCTTGGTGGGATATGGCAGAGTCCATGTGAATCAGTCCCAGGAAGTTTAGACAAAGCGGGGGAGTCAAGCGGCAAAAAAGCCTAGTAAACAACACATAGGCTTTTGTGGTTTATCAGAAGAAAAAAAACTAAGGGTAGAGTTCATTGACAATACAGTTCGGTTTAATTCAATAAATGCTGCTATCTGTGAAACATACATGCCGCTGAACTGCAGGCTGTAAGCGTCGGTTTGGTGATGTGAGGCCAGGTAGTAGTAGTTGAAGACTCGGATGCGAAACACAGTGGAGTAGACGCAAGTGCAGAGGAAAAAGATGGTAATGAAGCACGCCATCTACAGGACAAAAAGACAATCTTAGTTTGTTTCAGATAATGTCGCATGCAAAACCAGTAAGCTCTTAGGGTTGGTGTATTCATCAGTATCAGAATGAGCCTTATCGCCAAGTATGCCTATACATACAAGGAGTTTGTCTTGGTGACAGAATAACAGCAACAAGAGAAAATAAATAATTGAATAAAAATAAATACATATAAACAGACAATGTTTGTAATTAAACGAACAATCCACAACAACAGCAAAAATAATAAACAGTAAAATTATTAAAATAAATTTTTTCAAACTTAATGTTTACATTTACTTATAATGACCATTTTTTAAAAGATGCATTAAACTGATCAAAAGAAACTGTAAAAACTGTTATCATTTTATTTTTTTATAATTACAAAAGCTTTCTATATACATATATTTCAAAAAAGAAAATGTATCACAGTTTCTTAAAAAAAAAAACATTTAACATTGACAATAATCAGAAGTCAGTATGATTTCTGAATGAATGTTTTACTGAAAGCTGGGGTAACGGCTGCTGAAAATTCAGCGGAATTTTTGATCAAATAAATGCAGGCTTTTTGAGAATTAGAGACTCCTTTTTAAATTAAATGATCTTATCAACTCCAAATTTGCTAATACATAACTGCATTTATTGACATTACCTTAAAGACCTAAATCATAACTGAGAATCTTATTCGATTCAATAAAGACCTGGAACCAAAATGAACATACATTTGAAATCAAAGATTTTCCAAGATTAGAACCCTAAGCTCAAGCAGATTCACCTCAATGTACAGGTAGTTGTAATCCCTCTCAGCAAGCTGGATAAACACGGCGAAGAGTGACAGAACAGGATGAGTGCTGAAGAAAGTGCACTCGGACCAAACCACAGCCGCCGAAAAGAGCGACAGAACCACGGACAGTACACGGTAAAACCACTGCTTCAGCAAACACTCCCAGTACCACTCTGATGAAGAAAACAAAAGAAAGTCAACGCAGGGTCAACATCACGTTTAAATACATCATATCCACATCTATTAGAGCACCTACCTACTGAGGGAGTATAAATGTACCGTCTGAACCAGCCTACAGGTTCTGGAGCGGCAAAGCTGTGAACAAACTGGCGAGAGGTGCTAGTTTCGTTCTTAGCAACGTCCTCGAGATGGAAAGCCTGTTCCAGCAATATCTGCCACTGAACACGGGTGCGATTGTGACGCTGCACGGCGTAAATCACCTGAGAAACCTGCTGTTTAGTATTATTTCAGAGCACAATTTCGAAAACGCTGAAAAAACACTTGAGCAGTACCTGCTTGTGCAGTTTGGAAAGGCTTCTTTCAGTAGGATATGCGTTTTGTTTATCATCAAAGTCCTCAAAATCATCCATGTTCCTGCCCATTTTCTCCTGATATTCAACTGGACACTACAACAATTAGGCATGATTACTTCAAATCACACGAATACATAAAAACGCCCCAGAAGCTTGCTATCATGTTGTCCTCTCACCTTTCGGAGAATGGTGTCCACATTTTTCCTCAATGGATGATTATATTTGATCGATTCATTGATTTTTCTCACTTCCTGTGATAAAAATGCAAACGTCTTAACACACAATGCTGTCTGAGATCTGACATTACCTTTCAAAAACCAGCTTATCTAAGCTCACAGCCTAGAACAAATGTTTGTTACAGTATATAAACACACATGGCTTTCACCTCCATGACATCCTCTAGGTTCTCCTCTGAATCCGCCTTCTCTGTCATGAGCTTGGCTGCTTTAAAGTAAGTCTTGATGAGTAGGTGACCCTGGTGCGAGACCTCCCAGTACGAGCGAGGGATCTCGACCAAGCCGTAGCCCAACAGCAACACTAGAAGAAACAGACCCCAAGTGTTGGCCGCAGTGATGCCGATGGTTTGCAGCTCATACCTGATACAGAAAAGAAGAGTCAGTATGAACAGAACTTTGTGACAAAAATAGAAAAATATTCTAGACTGATTTACGGACCAGGAGAGTTGCCACGTAGGATGCACAGCTACGTAAATAAGAAGAGAGCCGAAGATGAAAAGGTATGTGCCATAATAGATAGCATTCTCAATGAGGGCCGTCTTGATCTTTCCAGTAATGGAGAATCCTCCAGAACGAGCATACGACTGCATGAATGGAAGAAGGAGCCTTAAAAGATAAACACTGTTATTGAGCACTGTTCTTAAACGGTATAATACAGCATAGTTATTTATGCATTTAAACCAATGGTCCACAGAAAAACTGTGAGAGAATAATATTCACTATGAAAAGTCCTATTCGAAAAGATTTAAAATAAACTGAACAGGTTTACATGTCTAGAATTACAAATAATATTTTGACAATATTTCAATCATTTCATTTGGCTTTAATGCAATGTAAACATTTAAAACAGCCAAATAATAATAAAAACAATCTAAACTGTTATTCTCATTTTAAATAGATCTAAGATATATATATAATTATTATTAAATTTTATTTTTTGGAAGGGCTCTGTACTTGGGGGTCTGTGGCATTATTATTAATTATTAGTTTTATTACTAAACAAAATTTTTGGGGGTTTTTTTTTTTTTTTTTGGTTACGTACAAATGTAAAATTACAATACTAATTTAATGATTTATTCCTTCATTTGTACCCTGACCCACTCTCGTGGTCTTTCCACTTTACCACTTATATGACGCATTTCCTGTATTTGGCTAAGTATTCAAGTGAGCATGAAGACCACAAGTACTACCTGAGAGGACACACTTATAGTGTTGCATAGCTTTACGTAAATTT
>JAUYWG010000022.1:897156-922719 GCA_034779775.1 Enteromius afrohamiltoni | reverse complement strand
GAGTACTTTTACTTTTACTGGAGTAAGGTTTTATAGTATGGATCTGTACTTTTACTCAAGTACTTGATTTGTGTACTTTGACCACCTCTGTCTGAAAGCCATCTTGGTCAAAAATGAGATAGCGATGCTAAGTGAATGCAGTTTTCACACATAGCATGTTCATCAAGTATTTTTGCTTCAAATGTGCAAAATGAGAGTCATTTTGAACAAGCCATTTAGAAGTAACAGTACTTACATAGAAACTTATACAAAGTATAAGCCAGAAAGAAACACATCAGACATACTTTGAGGCTTTCGCATCTGACCTTTTCATATATAACCATCAATTATTGCTTACGTTCAATGGAGAGGTGGCTGTCCTGAACAATAACTCCTAAATTTCCAGTATGTTTTGATGTTTTTGGTTTAAATAAGACAAATCCCATAAATTACACTATAAAAATATAATGTAATAGTTATTGGTTTACCTCTGGAAAAAACAAAAAAACATTTACAATCTAAATGTAGGCAAAATCTTTATAGGCCAATATAACCCTTATAGTTAAATTATTATTAGTGTGTTTTGGTAATGACAAATTTGGGGAGAAGACAAATATTCCAAAACTTTCTGAAAATACGATAAAAGGATTATCTGCACCTTGGACACAAATTGCATGCATACCTATTATTGGAAAAACACATTTTTAAGATGTTTCCAAATCTAGAATGTAATTACATTGTGTTGCATTAACAGTAGTTTTCAGTGAAATTACTGGAAGAGCCAAACCTGTTAAATTGCACAAATTGCATGCATACCTATTATTGGAAAAACATTTTTAAGATGTTTCCAAATCTGACTTTGGATTAAGTAGAAATTTCAACAGAAATTAAACAAAGTAGCTTACAAACACTGCTTTACATGCAGGATGAAATGAAAATGACATTTTCTAAAGACAGTATTACTTCAGAAATACAGAGATTTAAAAACACCCATGCCTCGGTTTGATTTTTAAACGTTAAGTGCTCATGTTTATTCATCAAAACTTTTAAAGTTGTGATATGCTGGCAGGTCGTCACAAATAAATAAAGGTATGCGAAACACATCCCACAGCACAATAACCTGAGACCAACTTGATTACTCATCATTAGCTGCGTTTTAATTAATTAATTAATTTATTTTAATTGCTGCAAAAACCCAAATACAGTAAAGCAATACAGAGCACCAAATTAAACTAAATGACAATAAAACAAACAAATATAAATAATTACAATAAATAAAGGAAAGACTTACAAAATAGGGTCTTCTAGTAATTAAAATGTATGCAATAAACTGAAGAGTCTTCTTTCAGATTTACATTTTAACAAATTTGCAATACCACCAAAATTCCTTTTGAAAAAAAGAAATCAACGGCTTTATTTTAAGGCAATTACATTTATAAATGTAACATTTATGCAAAATTACAATATTATTCAATACATCTTTAGCTGTTTGTAGCCGGTGGCACAGACCGGAAGTTAACATCGGCCCAGGCGCGTGCGCCCGATCCAGAGCCATACAGAGCAATACTTCTCTCTGTATGGCTCTGGCCCGATCTATCGAAAGCAAATCTAAAGCGCATGCTCAGTAAAGAGTAAACAAACGAGCGATCATGTGGATTGGGTTTTTAAATGGAAGGCGGGACTTCCAGGCTCTATCAAAAACGCTATTGGCTCCTTTAACTGCAGGGCGGGACTTACACTGTGATTTTCACAAGAGGAAGATCTCCACCTTTTGTAATTTCTCGAGGTAGAAAGCTCGCTAATACACGATCTTGTCGGAACAGAAAGACAGCACGCAGTTGTTTGAGAAAGCAAATGTAACGGCACTTGAGGTGAACCGTTTGTCTCGGTTTGATTTAGGCTTTCTTAAGGTAAGATTTGTCGATCAATATGTCGTAACGTTACCATGCGAGTTTGAAACGCTATTTGATGAATGAATGCATGCCAGGGGGGTTTACTCCCGAGTCTAACGTTACAGTTTTGTATCTTCACAATCATGGCCTGTAACGTTAGCTTATTAATAAATGAATGAGTTTGACGCTATTGTTATTGATTCTCTAGTTTAGATGTCTTTCGTAAACGTTACTGTACGTTAACTGTATTGTTATTGTACTGCCGTAGTGCTAGTAGTTAGTTAGTACTGGTATTGTTTAAGCCGTATTCACTTTTAAATTATACTAACTATAAACTGTAACTGTAAAGAGCTTTAACATATACTAAGACGCTAAGGTAATGGCAGGTTTGGAAAATCCAGTAATTCCAGGAAAAACAACAGCTACAAAAACCTCAGTGCTAAACCATACAATGCCATTCCAGATAATTCTGTGCTTCCAACTTAGTTGCAGCTGGTCAGGGAGGTTTTTTTGTCCTTGTGCACAAAGTGAGGCCCATATAGAAGTTATTATGAACTGAGTCTGCTGTGAACACTGGCCTGCACGAAGCTAGACCTGAAGTCTGCTGAACACATTTGTAATGAACTGTAACTCCACCAAACGACATTAAACCTCGTTGACTTTTATTTTACACTCATCAAACCTTTTTCAAAACGAAATATTTGTGAATACCTAGGAGGGTAAATTATAAAATGCATTATATTTTTGTATGAAGTATCCGTTTAAGGCTAATAAAACCACGGGGTTATAATGGTTCTGGATCAGAACGCCCCTCCTCAAAATACATTTGGAAGCACATAATTCACTAGAATGTAATTACATTGTGTTGCATTAACAGTAGTTTTCAGTGAAATTACTGGAAGAGCCAAACCTGTTAAATTGAAGGGATATCCATATATGTTTGCCCATTTAGTATATTGTGGACATCTCCAGCTCTGACTACTCCAGAGATTTTTGTGTTTTTGACTTCCCATAACTTCCAATAGCTTCCATTGACACAATGTCCTTGTTACATATAACACATATGTACTATGGTAATAACAGTAAATTATCCATAATTACAAGCAACTTACTGCAACTTTATTTTTATTTTTAGTGCTGTCAAACGATTAATCGTGATTATTCACATCCGAAAGTTCTTCTTTACATAATAAATATATATGATCCTTTAGGACAACCCGGCCCTCATCACAAATGGAAACACAAGCGGTCGAAAAGCTTCCTGATCCTCCTGAAGAAGTAAGAAGTGATAACTGTGGCCATTTTGCAGAATGACAAAAACAGCTGCATGTTCACCTCATTTCTCTGCCTTTCTCCCAAAAGGTTTTACTTCCAGAAGGTTGGAAGCAGATGCTGCCAAAAGAGCAGCATCTCTGGGTCAGTAAGGCTCTCTTCAGCAAAGATGCATTTGGGAAGTTAAAGCTGACCGAACCTCTGCAGCTGTGGTGGTCACCTCCAGAACCCCAGTTGATGTATTCACAGCCTCCTCCTTTTCCTGACCCGTTTTTTCACAGCAGGCTGTTCCTATGGATGCCCTGCCGGATGTGGGCGTACAGGCTGCCGTGCACGAAGCCCAACTGCCGTCGCCTCGGCAATCATTTGAGGTCGTGTGGACTGTACAACACCGTCCGGAGGGTTTTGGACATGAATGGGTGGTATTTCATGGTCACGGAGTACCTGGAGTGCTGTTCCTGCAGGAAAAAGGTGGCGGGCTGGTCGCAAGACATTTTAGATCAACTGGATCCCATCCATCGTGAGAAATTCCCAGCAGTGTTGACGTACAGGTTTGTAGAGTTGTTTGAAAGTAAAGAAATTGTTAATATTGATTTGATTTTGTGTTGTGTTTTGTGGTTAAAGGTTGTCTTGCGATAAGGAGCTTGTTAGACTGATGCGGACCCAGTCGCCAGGGAAGAGTGCGATGTCGCTGTATCGGCACCTTTGTGTGCGGCACAAAGAGAAGTGGCTGGCTCGGTCTGCAGAGTATCTCTCTGTACTGGACAAGTTTCAAGATCTCAGTGCTGTTACTGCCAGGCTGCCACAGATGATGCCCCTGCCTTCCCCGTCGTTGCTGTTGGCGGTACATGCAAAGGATTTACTGACACGACTCGGAGAAATGAAGGCCAGAGTAACTTCTATTTACGGCTCCATATTGAAAATGGTTTCCACCAAGAAGGTGAACAGACACAACTAGATTTGTATGCATTTAAGCATTTGGATTAACACATACGCTACCATTCAAAAGTAATAAAATGTCTTTTATGTTGACCAAAATTTATACAAATCTGAAAGCTGAATAAATATGCTTTCTATTTTGCTTATCTAGTAGGACAATAGGATAGGACAATATTTGGCCAAGATGCAATTATTTGGAAATCTGGAACCTAAAATATTGTAAATAAATAAAATCCAAATATTGAGAAAATCACCTTTAAAATTGTCCAATTGAAGTTCTTAGCAATGCATATAACTAATCAAAAAAGTTTTCATGGAACAAGATTTTTGCTTAAAATCCTAATGATTTTTGGTATAAAAGAAAAATCAATAATTTTGACCCATACAGTGTAATTAATTTTACTACATAACAAATAGGGTCTATTTGAGTCACAATATTTATGTACCATTTTTATCCATATTTAGGTCACTAAGAATCCCGATTCAGCTGTGTGGTCTACAAATGTGGGGAATGAGAATGGGCAGGTCCTGATATGTGTCCTGACACACACACTGGGTGAGGGCCTGCTTCCCATGTGCTCCGGCTTGATGGAACGCTATCGACGAGCCGAAAAGCCTCCTCCACAAGTCCTCTATGTGGACCAGGACTGTTGCTTCACTACAGGCAAAAGCAAAGTGGGAGCCATGTTCCATGAGTGGGACCAGCTGCTCATCAGACTGGACCCGTGGCAGTTTATGATGCGGTTTACAGCTGGCGTCACTTCAGAAAGCCACCCGCTGTACGGCCCCTTCATGGGACGGCTCTTCTCCTGTATCTTTGAGTGGGATGCTGATGATTTAAAAAGACTACAAGAAGCCAAACAAGAGGAGCTGCGACAAATCAAAGATGTCAAAGCACCCAACAAGCCCACGGCCATAGAGTTAGCAAGGCACTGTCGCCACCACACACGTGAGCCTCAGGTGATCAAGCAGCTCATTGAACAGCTGTTAAAGGACTTCATGGTTGCTACAGACTTCATGGGCAACAAACTGTTGGACCAGGAGAGGATGGAGGAGATCTGGCGAGCCCAACAATGCCATCTTTTGTGTATCCAGGACCCTCCAGACATTCAGCTTTACAGAAAGGTTGGAGAGGTGATCATAGGAGGGTTCTTTCTGCCCCTGTATCACTGTGCACGTGGTGTAGGATCTCTGGAATCATTCCATCAGCATCTGAACCAATTCATTCAAGGTTTGTAAGAGCTATAAATAATGAGTTAGATTTGTGAAATAGATTGACATTATTTTTTACCTGCTCCTTTTCTCTTCTTTTAGGTACAAGTACAAATGACTTGCACTTCCATGTTTACCTGCTAGAAGGGGTGGTGCAGTGGAACGAGACCAGATCTGTTGCTGTTGATGAAGACAGTCCATTGCAGCACTACGTAAAGCGTCTAAGCCAGAAGTTTTTAGGCCATAAACTGGATGAGGATCACAACAGCCCAGGACAGTACACTGGTAATTCATTGCATGTCTTTGCTTTTTGATTAAACACGTAACACTTTTTGCTTATTTTTTATATATATATATATATATATATATATTTGACCAAGATGCAACTATGTCGGGTCACATTTAAACTGACTGAAAAATGTAATCTATTTTTTTTAATCATGCATTATATTACTATAAATGTATGTTTTAACAAATAATAATTTATTATGTTTTAAATTGTGATATGTTCGGCAATACTACTGCTGTTAATGTATTTCTGGACCAACAAATCCAACTTCGGTGAGCATGAGACACGTCTCAAGAATATTTAAAAAATCTTACTGACCTCAAACTTAGGACTTAGTATAGTTTTTTTTTCTTTTTTTTTGGCTAATACTTAAACAATACATTTTATTTGTTTGCATAGGTGAGCTTATAGGTGTGGAGTATCTGTATTCTCAAACCAACAGAGTGTTGGAGGTTGACTACCTTATGGATCCTGATTGTCTTGATGGGAGCGATGAGCATCTGGAGGGAGACCTGGAATGTGACGATTCTGACTTTGATGACCTCAGATCACCACAGTTCTTGGAGCTCAGCCTCAAACCGCTTCAGCCCATTCAATATCAGGCAGTACATCTGCAATCAACTTCCTCCAGCCTCTCAACATCGCAGCCAGATCCAATCGTGTCTTCCACATCTGGGCCTATAAAGGATGAGCCTGCAGACCAGTTCACATCTCGGGTCGTCTCACATGAGGATGATAGTGTAAGTGGTGTTCACTGTAAAAATAAATAAATAAAAAGGTTCCAACATTTTATTCCGACTACTCTCATTCCAGACTTTTCCATGGGTGCAGGAGGCGCAAGGATATTACGCAGCATCTAAAAATAGTGCCCAGCATTTTCAGGCACTGTGTAATGTCATTGTGCCTGCTGCACCCTTGCTACGCCAGCAAAGTTCCTTGATTATTACTCCGGAATTAGAAACACTCACAATTTTCAAGGCTGATATGGCTAGGAACTGTATTCTAAGACATTTTTGTAATAGGAAATGCTTTGGTTTTCTCAGGAAAAGTGCATGGGGCCTGATGGGGTTCCTGGGTATGACCGTGTTATTACCCTGGCTAACAGTCTGGTTGAGCTCAGAAATCATGGATTTGTCACACAGCGAAAGGTGGATGAGATTGTCGCCCTGTGGGATAAGCTGTCAGAGCATGACAAAGGCTGTGTTATCCCCCCGGCCCAAGCCAAGGGCTCGCAGTGTTTACACAACAGTCATAGCAACAGTGATGGTTTAAAAAGGTATATATGCCAGAGAATTACATAAATCTTCTATTTTAATCTCTATTGAAATTTCTTAGAAATAACTTGTGTTCCCTTTTTGATGGATTTGCTACAATGTCAGCCGTCTTGTCGCAGCCATTTGCCTCGCTCTCAGCCACATTCACCCTGCTGGTCAGACCATTGCTGGTTTCAGGGTCAACAGATGGGCTGCCGTTCTCCGCGACTACAACATGATCAGGGATATCGTCCGGGACAGCGCTGCCATCTCGACCCGGACACAGATACAGCTGCTTGAGATAAACCAGCGGACGCTGTGCCAGTGGTAATGGACTATTAACATGCAGCTGTATGTCAAATATAAATACATGGAGATTAAATCATGTTTTCTGTACACAGGTACAATGCCAGGAAACTGAGGCAAGAACAGTTGGTTTTGCACCAGGGCACTGACAACACGAAAGGATCTGAGCCTCTGTTACCTCTACAACCCAATGTTTCAGAGCCCTTTCTACAAGGACATGTAGGAGATGTCATTCAAGTTGTGATCGGGGTTCCGGAGCCATTTCAAACAGACCCAGGGCAAAGAGCTGCTGTCACCGAACACTCTAGTCCAAAGGTGCCTCGGACCACCGCTTGGCGACGGAGGAAGGCAGAGGAAGAGGCAGCCCAGCGGGGATTACCCCTGAAGAGAGCTTGCGAACAGTATGTTTGTAAAAAGTGTGGCAGACCAAAGACAAAAGAATTCGGTCACAGCCAGTTCCGTGGAGTTCACTTTTGTGCCAAAGCCTCTGGAAAGACCGTAGAGCAGTGGATGGAGGAGATGAGGAGGGCAAAGTGAGCTAATATGGACATTTTCTAGCAAAAAAAAAAACTTTTTATTCATGGATTGTGTTATTTTAATATAATTTGGTTGTAAATAGAACTTTTTAGGAAATGATTTATAGTTTTTCACTTACCTGTTATTTGTGAAATGGCAATAAAAGGCCTTTTTATTCTCATCTCAGTGGACATTTCTTTTTTAAATTAAAGGGATAGTTCACCCAAAAAAGAAAATGTTTAGCTGCTTGGACCCAGGGCATCCAATATGTAGGAGACTTTGTGTCTTCAAAACTCTGGTCTGAGGGTCCAAATAAAAAATACACAGACGAAACATTCAATTTTACACATAACTTACTTGTTTTTAATAATGTTTCGTGCACTGCATTAGGTGTAAAGATAAGATTGCACACAGGACTCTTATAGGCTACACAGCTGCAGAATAAGGTTGTCAGTCCTGTTTTTTGGAATTGAAAACCATATTTTCTTTACAGGTGTGAGTCTCGAAAAGTCCTGTTCACACAGCAGCTTACAGTTGTGTTTAGACTTCAGTCTGTATGAGCGCGCAACGGGGTCAAGGCCACATTCCCAGAGCCGTTGAGAATCAGAGTTGCGACACATACCATAGGCTTCCATGGGAACTCAGGAATGCGGAAGTAAAGCATGTCATGAAGCGGCCAATAGTTTCAAACAACCAATAGTTCCAGCATTAAAGTCCATTCATTTTAGTCGTTTGCAAGCATTCCTGCTAGAAAGTTACAGCCGTTTTTGGCATTTTAACGCATTATTTTACCTCTTGGGTATCTGACCAGTAGAAACGCATTATAATGATAATGTTAAATATAATGTTTATTTTTAGATAATAGGCAGTTATACTAGCGCATGCGCAAATGCTTCCGGTGGCATACCCAGCTACCAGGATTTCACTGGCAGCTGCCACGGTTTTTCTCGCTGTTTTTGCTGTTTGCTAGGTAAAAACGAAACCGTTGTCAGTTGTCATTTTTTTTAATGATGATGAACTTCCCACAGTTTTATTATTATTATAAGAGTCATGACTGTTTGCAACCAGACCAGATGCCAGATCAATTGTATTTTCCCATATAGAACATTTGTTTGCTGTTATTTTCAACTTTACCAGCTGGTGTCGCTGTTGGAATACTTTCTACATACCATTGAATTTTACACTTTTTGATGTCATATTTTGTAATACTTGCGTTTATTTTTATATTTTTTTATTCATTTTTGGAATATCAATCGTTTTCTAATCCATTTTTATTTCTTTAAAAACCCTCTGCCTCCCTTGCGTTCACTGAAGCCGTACAACACAAAAACTTTGAGGTTATGTAAGTTTTGACTGATTATTTTACATTCATGCAAATAAATAAAGACTTAAATACGAACTGGCCTGTTTAATTAAGTATAGAATTTTTATGTAGGAAAATGTTTTGCAGAGTTGGGATTTTTTTAATTTATTTACAATTTCTATACAAATAGCATGCTTAAATTCTAGTGAGTGTTGTACAATATTTTAACCTTTTACCGATTAAACAGCAAAACAGCGAGGAAAACCGTGGCATCTGCCCCGGATGTGGCGGCGAGCTGCCACTGCCAGTAGCGACTAGTGGCAGCTGCCACCGGAACTGGCATCTCGAGGTGACACTGCCAAGGAGAGCGCCAGCCCCTGCTGATATTTGGATTTAGAAACAAAGTTTTATCACTTTCTTTCATGACAAGAGCCCGAGCTCTTGTACGTCCATCAAATCTTCATTAACCAACAGGAACTTCTAAATTTGGGCGGAGAGCGGAGCGTGTGAATCGCGCGACGCACGCAGAAAACAAAACTGCAGCTCCGGTGGAAAAGGACTGGGTCTGAAAGTATCAGACGACACGCAGCTTATTTCTCCGTCCCTGTAAGTTAGAGAAAACACACAACACATGGTAGACGCGCGATTGTGCGTCAGTGAACGACGTGATAGACAGTTAACTAGTTGTCCAGTCCTGTTCCGTTTACACAGTGCTTGTGTTCCGAGAATCGAGCTGTGTGTGAACGTAACCGGAGTAAACACAGGATTGACAACCGTATTCTGCCGCGGTGTAAACGGAGCCATATAGAAAGAAAACAAAACACGGGAAAACTCAATTTAACGTTTGACAAACGAAGTCAAACTTGTATGTTACTGGTTAACACAAAGCAGTGCTTTGCGGCCTTCATGGCCTGTAGAATTATTACACGTGCTTGATTTAGTCTTGCCTGAGGCGTTAACATTAAGTAATCGTTCCTCTGTCCCATATATTAGCATTAATAAAACAGAAAAGTTTTGTTTGGAGCACATATACGTACATACATGTCATTGTATTTGGTACTGGCCATTTTAAAAACAACTTTGATTGCAACCTTTGTGTAAAAGAAAACGAAATTAAGTACAAGAACGAATTACAATAACCAGGTAATAACTAGGTGCTAACTCTGAACACGCCTAAACCTAACCTTAACCCATTTATTCACCTATATTACCAAAATTACCGTGTGTGTGTGTTCTTTACAGTTCCTACATGATCCCTCCTCCATCAGCTGTATTAAGCCATTAAACAGGATCCGAGGGCAACAGCATGGAGAAGGAAGAAGAGGGCCGAACAACAAGGCTCTGGTGCAAAACAAAGCCATTGCCGAGATTTTGGTGAGATTTTTAAACTATGAATAAATGTTTGCCACCAATAACAACAATTTTGCGGAGGCATTTATATGCTTTTAACTTGTGAATATGATGTGTCTTACATGACTTAAATGCACCATTACTGCGTAAGCGTATGCTTTCCTCTTGACGCAAGCAGCCGCAGATTGAACACATGTGCTTGCTTTTACCTGGATGTAAGGCGGATTAAATCAAATACATTAAAGCTTGGATGGTGGAAGCAAACAGTAAGTCACAGAAGAAGAGTAAATTATGTTATTTTTGTTTTATTTGCGCAGAAAATTATTCTCCTAGCATTGGAAAAGTGAAGTTGATCGACTGATGTCACATGGACAGTTTTACTGATGTTTTCTCTACGTTTCTAGACCTGGATCAAAATATCTTCATTGGTGTTCCGAAGATGAATGGAGGTCTTACCAGTTTGGAACGACAGGAGGGTAATTAATTGATGTAATTAATGACAATTTTCATTATCAATGTATTTTGAGTGTCATTTACATTTTTAATACCAATACACACCAAGGCTGCGTTATGTAATCAAAAATACTGAAAATAAATAACTAGGCAGTTATGTTATGTGAATTACTCCAATTTAAAATAACTGATTTCTACTTGAATATGTTTTTTAAAGCGTAATTTATTCCTGTTACAGTCAAACTGCGAAAACATAATTCCGCCACTAGATGGCGACACGTGAGTGTCTATTGAGTGCCATTTAATACAACATGCTAAAACTGCAATTATTGGATCAAAAATACAGTAAAACTGAATAAAAATGCAATATTGTGAAATATTGTTACGCTTGACCAATATTAAGTTTATATAGACGTTATTAGTGTAATAAAAGACGTTATTTATTCCTTGTGATGGCAAAGCTGAACTTTCAGCAGGCATTATTCTATTCTTTCATGAATAGAATGTGCAGCAGTAGAATTTTTTTTCAGTGCCTAAAAAATGCTTTGAATTATTGGAGACCATGTCTCTCCTAAACGCTTGATTTTGAGGGTATTTATTTACTCTCAGGACACCCTGACTTTATGTTGCTCTGGGCCTCTTACCTTTTTTAAATACGTTTTGACAGGAATTGGGGACCCTGTGGCCCATTATCAGTCATGTTCTACATAACCTGTACTTTCTAAGTAACTATTACTGGCATCATGCCGATAGCTTTATTTATAAAAACATATAGGGGAAAAAAATGTATAAATTCAACAGGCTACATTTAGCTTTGCCGATGAATTATTGGAAACAGTCTAGTAAAATATAAATGTAAGATATTTTAAAACATCTCAGCTAACGCTAAAGGACTTTTTAAATGCTTTTTTTATACTTGAAGTAATATTTTGCAACTGCATTACACATGAGGATGTTACGTTGCACATGCTTTTGAAGTAGAGGCAGATATCGACCTTGACCTCACAGTAAATGTTTCTAGTGATAAACCTTTCAAGTTTTGGTGTTCACAGTGGTTCCACGGACTCTGTTCCCGTGAAAGGAGAGGTTCGTGGTCTTTCAGGCTTTTATGCTCTCCTGTGAGGAAAGGCGGACGCTCTTTGCCCGAGGGGGAGGATGTGAGCCGTTTGCGGGGGAGGGTTCGTGACATGTGACTGTGAGCCGCTCTGCGTCATACTGAGCGGTCCAATCACATCTAGAAGAAGGAGAGCAGCATTGCATATGATCTACACCTCGGAAAATGTTACAGTAAACCTACAAAAACTACCATTTAATATAAAAATATTAAAAATGTGTCCAAATATTCTATTTTAAAGGGTTAACAGGTTTAGGTCAGCATGATTTACTATAGTATTTGATACAAGTGAGTGATTTAACCACTTACCACCTCTGTGAAACATAGATGGGAGTTTGTGCTATATCTAGCTCTCCGCAGCACTCTCTGTTCGTGCTTGCTTCGGCAGCACATATACTAAAATTGGAACGATACAGAGAAGATTAGCATGGCCCCTGCGCAAGGATGACACGCAAATTCGTGAAGCGTTCCTCATTTTTATTAATTTATCATTTATGGTAATTGATGTTTTGTACAGTATCCAGTGCAAAAAAAAAAAAAAAAGGCCTGCAGTACGCAGGTCCGCCGCTGGATGGTAGCATTGCACTGTCAGCCTCTTCCTAGACTGGCTCACTATGCCCAGTGATAATATAAGCAGTTTATTCAGTGTAGTGAAGCCTCTCACAACATCCATTAAAAAAAACTGCCAGATTTATACAATACGAATATATATTTACCAGATTGCCTAATCTTCATTTTCATCATTAATGTTTTGTTTGAATGTCAGATATTCATTATACATACAGGAACTTTTTAAAGAAAAAACACGCAGCACACATCGTGCTTGTCGTCACATAATCTGACCAATGAGAATAAAGTGTGTCTCAATCGAGGCTTTCGCAGCCGATTTTTTTGCGGCGCCGCTTTAAGTCGAACACACCTAATGGGAAGCGTTGACGCTGGGGCCCCGTGTGAACGTACCGTAATCGCGTCTTTGCATTGACTTAACATTGTAAATCGCTCTCGCGTAACGCTTTATTCGCATCTGGTGTGAACGCAGCATTAGAGGTCCCGCCCAGGGGCCAATCAGCACGCATGGTTGGCGGAACATTCGAGAAGGACCTATGAGAAACTACACGTCGTGACCAAATATAGAGGCACGCTTAGTGGAACACCGGCTCGTCCAATGACGAAACAGACGGCGGGCCAACCAGGATGCGGGAAAAGTGAAACAGTGGAAAACAAGTGGAACCGAAGATCGGCTCAGAGGTATAGGGCAGGACAAAAGCTCTTCTTCTCTTCTTTTAGAAAAGCTACCTTTCTATTGTGCGTCACTGTATATTAAAAGTCAATTTGTTCAAATTAAACATGCTATAGATTTTCGGGATTGTACTCCCAACTCGTTGTGTATTGCTGAACTGTTGGATTTAAATGCAATTGCTTCTAATATGTATGTAATATTTATATTCTGTATTTATCTAACCGTCACATTACACATTTATGGCAATTTGTCTGCATATTAAGTATTGTATTTGAAAAGAAAACAAAAGCATGCAGGACCTAATAAAACATGTAAGTTTGGTATTTCTAATCTTCATTCATTTGAAATGACTAGTGTTTTCACAGTTTTTTATTATTGGATTGATAGTATTTATAATCAATTATTTCTATATGACTAATTTAGAAGAGTCAAAGGTATGTTTGGACCAAATAAGCAGATCAAATTATAAGTTGTACGACCTCTACAAGAAAGTAAAATAAAGAAGAACAGCGGGGATGCTTATCAGACACCAAAAGACAAACAGAACATTCTTGACATTAATATATTTCTAAGATTTTGAAAAGAATGTCAAGGTATATATTACCACCTGAGTTTAGATGAACAAAATCTTAATCACACTCTTAATATATTCCTCTGTCTCTGTAATGCATGCAGAGTTGGTTATTTTTGGTTGAATTGGGTTAGGAAAAGACTGTATGTCTCTATGAACTGTTATTTCTTCACATTCTTCTATCAGGTTACATTACTCGATCTGCAACTGGTACAGATGCATGGACTCCAAATATGCAAAACCGCTAAATTTCAGCTTTATCTGCAGGAAGGTCTTGTGTAGTACGTCACATGAAAACCTGCAAAGCCACAAGTTTCTAATCCACGAACTACTGCAGTGAACTGCATGAATAATACATTTCCATTTCTCTGAGTTCATAACAAGCTAGGACTATCCTTTTAACAATTTCGTAACCCACTTCTTAGCAACCTAAAAAATGACAGCAGGGAAAATCCTGTTTGAGGCATGATTGTATTTTATCTGTTGTTAAATACAAATAACTTTTAAAGTAATGGTGACCAGCATTTTACTCTTAAATTGGAAAAAATAAATTCCAAAATAAAATAATGGAATGCGTTTAAAAACAAAACAAAAAGAAGCTAACTCATTACCAGATTTAGACTAAAATTGCTTTCTAAATGTTTAAGCATGTATGTATTGTATGAGTCACATTTCCTCAAAATTATAATATGTATTGAATTGAATGTTTGTGATGAAAGTAACTTAATGCTCGCCTGTCTTGTTCTGAATGACTTCATGTTTTGATTGCAACGACTTGATTTTTAAGGAACGTGGTCTTCCACAGTAGAGGGCGGTAGGTCAAACTGTCCAGTACGCGCTGTCAGGAATGCGTCACTTCCGGCAACCTACAGCCAATGGTATCGCTGCATGGCAGCGGTCCGGAGGCAGGTTTAAATGCGCCGCCAGCTTGCGCGCAGGACAGGGGAAACTTTACTGCTTAGGAAAGTGCAGAAGTAATTACTTCTAATAGCATAACGCAACCAATCAGGATGCCAAACGAAAGGTAACGAGCAGTTTTTATTTACAAAACATAAAGTAATTACATTATATATTTAGCAAAATTTCGTGACTTGAGTGTGTTTCTGTTAAGTTAACGTTACAGCCTCTGGATTCTCCCTCCACTTTGGTGCGTTCTGTAAGTTTATGACCTATTGGTGTGTTATAAAAACACCATACACGATAATAATCCTGTTCGTTAAAGATGACTTTAGATCAGCTGTGCAAAAGTTTGCGAGACGCACTTTTAAAAATGTGTTTAGTTGAACGCGCTGTTGGCGCGCGCCATCGTGTTGTGACGCGCGAGGACGATTTCTTTATGCTAGCATTTATTAATACAAGTGAATAAATGTTTCGCAGATCTTTAAAGTGTTTGAGTGGTTCCATTAGTTTATATATCGTTTTGATTTTCGAAAATACAAGGTATTATAGAGGCTATTTTTGATATAGACGTAACTCAACAAATGGCGGGCATCACAGAAGTTGTAAAGCGAGCCTGTAGTTTACAGTATAACTTACAAGCAGTCAATCAAAAACAGCTGTAAATGCGTCGATGTGTTTTTAGATGTTGCGAATTGTGTAGTGAAAGATTGTTATTTATTGGTAGGATTGTTGTAGGTTGAACTGAAGTAACTTAATGAGAACTGTTTGTCCATAGGTTTGGGAGATCGCGGTTATTGCTTTTTAAATGTTACCTATACGTGTCCTTTTAACAACACGAAATGGCGGAGTTGCTGTCTAAATGCTTTCTTTGTTTTCATGCAGACCGTTTAAAGAACTGAGTAAGAATTTGGAGGGATCCCTGAGCAGGCCTCAGAAGAGTAAATGGAAAAGGCGGCCCTCCTGCGGTAGTGGGGGTCTAGAGACAGAAAACACCCCGAACGAGCTCATCCAGCAGTGGTCACCCCCGCACAAAAAGATCCTGACTTCTACGAAAGGGAAAGAAAACGAGGAAAACGTATTTGTTCTTGCCAGGCGTCCCAGGAAGAGAAGAGAATCATCAGGTTTGTGACTGAGAAACTGAACCATATAAAGCCTGCCGTGTTACATTTGACTCGTGCATTCCTGACAAATTTGCCAAAATAAAACTTATGTATGTAATCTGCTTTCTGATATAGCTTTTGATCATAATAGCATCTTACTAAGACATTAGTGGATATAAATGATGTCACTGTTTTTATAGTTCGTTAAAATCTGAAATGTAACACTTTTTTTTTTAGCGCCATATAATTTATTTAGAGCACCTGAAGATAAGTCTGAGATCCATATTTTAACTGTGTTTATATTGTATGAGCCACAAAAGCCTGATTTATCAAACACTAGTATATGTAACAAAATATACAACATCTGTAAATAATCTGAAAACTAGAAATTAGTTTTCTAAGGCTTTACACATTTAATGTACTGTATATCTGATTGGAAGCTCTTTAGTGTGTAAATAAACAAATAACGCCCAGTAAACTTTAGTTTTGGGGGGCCACTTACTGTTTCTCCTCAAACTGTTGTTGAGTTTTATTATTGGTATTGCTTGTAAGCTCTAAATAGACTTGCATGAGTAAAAGAGAGCCTTATTTGTGAATTTGTTCCTCTCTCAGCAGGCTTGTGTTGGGACAGTCTGCCTGATGAGCTGCTGCTGGGAATCCTGTCCCGTCTCTCGCTGCAAGATCTCCTCCGGACGTCACGGGTCTGCAAGCGCTGGCATCGTTTAGCGTAAGCTCTTCATGCACCAGTACAATGTTGGAGTTTGGCAGACCGCCGATCAGCTGGAATGGAAATAATAAGTCAAAGCTATGTATTTGCAGGTTTGATGAGTCTCTGTGGCACAGTGTGGACCTGGTGGGGAAGGCTCAGTTAGACGCAGAGCTCGGGCAGGTTCTCTCGGCTGGAGCCTTGAGGTTGCGCTGTCCACACACCTGCATCGGTCAACCCAGCTTTAAAAGCGCACAGTGAGTCACTTGTGTTGGTTTGTCACGGTCTGCATGCTGCAGTTGTTATTGCCTTCTGTTTGTAAATGTAGTGTATTTTGGATAATAGGGAACTTCGTGTCCAGCATCTGGATTTATCAAATTGCACAGTGGAGACGTCTGTTCTCGAGGACATCCTGTCTCGATGCAAACATCTACAGAATCTCAGTCTCGAAGGATTGGTGCTTTCTGATCGCATCATTCAGTAAGTGTCAAAAAGATATTTCACACACTACAACCTTTTTTTTTTTTTTTTTTTTTTACTGCACACATCAATATGTTTGAAGACACTGCAAACATATTTTTTCCAAGCTGTCGTGGGTTTCTGTATATATTTTTTAATGTAGAAATGACACATTTTTTATATAGAAATAATTATTTTGTTGTTAGCCACTGGGAATGTTCAGATTCCTTCTGATTATAAAGTTGCAGATTTAACTGTATATCTCTTTTGCAAATTGAAACATGAAGATGTTGAACCTGTATTTCGTTCTCTTGCAGTTCCCTGGCTCAAAATACTGAATTTGTTCGACTGGATTTGTGTGGCTGTTCTGGCTTCTCTTCTGAATCTCTGGCTGAGATGCTAAAATCTTGCACTCGGTAAGATCAACTTTGTATATTTGTGTATTCAAGATGAGCATGTACTCACAATTATTTGATAAAAAAAAATCTGCAATGCAGTTATATGTAATTAATTTCTGTAAATGTGTCTTACCTCAGTACAAAGTGTTAACATGTCTAATTGTACGTGGTCATGATTACTATATTTTTGTATAGACCTGTTATAAGCGTTTGTATGCCTAGTTTCTGTACAAATGACTCGACAAGTACATTGTGCTGGGAATAAATTAAAAAGATATATAGAAAATGATGTGTTGAAAATAAATAAAAAGATATGTTGTAAAGACACCTAATATAAAATAAAAGTGTATCTGTTCATAGAACATCAAGTGATTTACCTTCAAAGATGAAAGAAAGTTATATGAATCGTAATATGGCACTTTGTAAAACCCGTAACTTACTTGCTTTTCCCCAGAATTGAAGAAATGAATGTGTCCTGGTGTGACTTCAATAATCTCCATGTTCAAGCTATTGCTAACTACATTCCCTCCAGCATCACTCAACTAAACATCAGTGGTTACAGACAAAACCTCACCATGGAAGGTAAGAAAACATTAGGAATTCAGTTTTATGTCATTGCGTTTGAAATCATTTCACGCACCAACAATTTATTCTTTTGTGTGTTTTAGATGTTAAAGCTGTAGTAAATAGATGTCCAAACCTCACAAATCTAGATTTGAGGTAAGTTCCTAACTGAAAAGATGACTGTGAATCAGACGCCTAATAGCAGACAGCAGGAGGTTCACGTTCATGTGTTTTTATCGTTACAGTGATAGCGTGCTTGTGACAACAGACAGTTTCCCAGTCCTGCAGCAGCTTTCCTCCTTGAGACACCTGGCACTGAGCCGCTGTTATCAGATCCACCCAGCTTCACTCATGTAAGTGAATTCAGAAAGAAAAGACAAACAGTTTTGGTCTGTTAAAGGAATACAAATTCTGTCATTATTTATGCCCTCGAGGAGTTCCAAATCTGATGTTTTGAAGGAGGTTTGTAACCAGGCTAATTGTATGAGGGGCTGTATAGGCCATAATTATTAAAAGACCTCTAACGTGCACTAGTGAAATGGAAAAAAATTGATCAGCATTACTGAAATTCATTCATATGCACTACTTAAAAACCTCTTTAACATAAGTGAAAACTTTTACTAGTTAAGCACAGTCCTGCCCCACTGCCAATTCTGAAGATTTCATTAGTCTGGAATTTTGTTCTCTAGCTAAATGCTTTCTAGCATCTGGAAACTGAAAAAGGAAAGTGTGGTTGCTAGGGTAACCAGAACGATTTCTAGGGTCATTACTAGGAAAGGAAAGGGCGTGACATGTGGCCAGGTATGGTTTCCCATACTAGGAATTTGTGCTCCGCTTTTAACCCATCCAAGTGCACACACAGCAGTGAGAAGTGAACAACAACACACACACACACACAACACAGTCGTGGTATTGAAGGTGGAGAGAGCGCTGGTTATTCACTAACCCCACCCACAATCCAACTCCCTATCCATTAGGCCATGACTGCCCGCTAGAGTACTTGGGGTGGTTGCTAGGGTGTTGCTATATGGTTGTTAGGGTAACCAGAATGGTTGTCAGGGTGTTGCTATTATTTTGCCAGGGTACTCTCGGAGGTTGCTAGGGTGATTGGTAGGGTATCCAGGGTGGTTGCTGCGTGGGTGTTTGGGTTCTCTGGCAGTTACTATGGTACCCAGGATAGTTGCAAGGGCTGTTGAAAGGCAGTTGATCGTTACTGTGGAGTTTAATAGAGTGCTTAGTCAGAATTAGCACTTAGCCAAGCATGCTAGCATGTCTATATGATATTCTAATGCAAAGATATAGGTCTTGTTAATAGGTTGCTAGGGTGCATTGTTTACTTGCTAGTGAGCAGCTTGGCAGCTGACAATGATGACACGCCAATAAATTAATTTCAGTAAAGTTGATCCATGTTTTTCATTTCACTAGTGTATGTAAGAGGCCTTTCAATAACTACAGCCCCTATTAGTTTTAGGTCACCATTGACTTCTATGCTATTTTATTTTTTTTCTCTACTATGGAAGTCAGTGGTGACCCAAAACAGCCTGGATTGGAACTCCTCGAGAGTAAATGACAAATTTTAATTTTGGGGTGATCTATTCCTTTTAATAGTGTGCCTGCAAACCCTAAATATTCCTCCTCCTCCTCTACAGTGATTTTGAAAAGTTTGAAAACTTGCAAACCCTGGAGGTCTTCGGGCTCATACAGGACAGCTACCTGCCCATTCTTTGTAAAGGTCTACCGCACATACAGATCAACACACAGCCTTTCTCCACGGTGGCACGTCCCACCGCAGCATCAAAAAAGGATCGCACAATTTGGGGAATGCACTGCCGCCTTGTGTACAAACATTGATGTTTTTAATTCAAGATGATTACAGGGTAAACCAAATTGTAAAATAGCTTTTATAATAGTCTGTATCGCTCTCAATTGAGCCCAATTTGAATTGTGATTTTAAAAAATATCTTAAACATCACAGGTAAATCCTCGTTTTATATTCTGCATTCAATTTTGTGAAGATGACAATTGTGCTGGAGGTCCTGACAATCTTGAATAAGTGGTGTCCTTGTTACATTGAAGAGTGGACAGGCTGGTTAGTGGTATATTTTAACTTTCATACCAATAGCTAATAACTTTGAAAATGGTGAGTTATCTAAATGTTTGTTACTTCAGGTTAAATCTAGAATAATGGTAGGTACTGTTTGTCACACAAGATGTTTTCCTGCCATGATCAAGTACATTTCCAGTTTTACTATAGGATTATCAAAGTTTAGTAATGAGATGATGGTTTTATGGTTATTTCGTACTGTTCCCAAATTTTTGCCATACAGAAGCATTAAACCAGGTGCTTTTAGTGCAGAGAAATGAATGTGAATCTCTTCAGTTTTTCTTAACCAGTTTTAATATTGGAAAACTTGAAATTTTGCACAACTTCAGTTGTTGCTAGACATGTATTTTAATGAGTTGTTTACATCGTCTGAATTGTAAATAAATGTATTGCGTTTTATTTAAAGCCATTCCTCTGTGTGTTTTTCCACTTCCATTGTGGTGTTTGTCACACAAAATATTACTCTCCAAATTCAAATATTACCCCCCAAAAAAAGACATTTTAAAACACCAAGGTCCTGAAAATGGTTTTCCAAATTTCTTGTATGTTTTAAACTAGTGCTTGCATAATGCATTTGACCTGATGGAGTAAAGTTTGACTCCGCATCCAAACTTTTGCCCTATTGTGTGCTTCAAATAACATTCAAATATCAAGTATTTTTCAGGTTGTGCTTTCAGAAGCGTTTGATTTCTACATACGCATAATACTTCAGTGGCCTTTGGCATTATGGTATTCAAAAAAGTTTGAGTACATGTCCTTAAACATGAATCTCATACACCAACGAATGTAACAAGCTATAATGCTGGTGTATCTGCTGGAAAAATGTTTTAATGCCATTTCTGAAGGCTGCAGGGCCATTTAATTCAGCAGACTACAAAAGTGAATGATTATAAATGTACATTTCATCTGCAAACCCAATCGTCCCTTAAAACTCAGTGCTTAAAGAACCCGCTGTCCGTCAAAGTCTGGCTTTAAAGACAATTATTTAGTCCTGAATAAATAAAGAGTGATGTATCAAAGGATTTAATCAAGAATGACCGTTCGCAACAGGTCCTCTTCATTTAAGCTGATTGTAGCAATGGCACCATCATTAAACTCGAAGGACGTCCCACCATCCACCACCATGCAGGCATCCCAACACCTAGAGCGGACACAAACCCTACCGAAAACAGGAGCATGAGAGGTTAACCGCATTTTCACAAAAAAAAAAGCAGAAATAGTTAATGCATTATATATTATGAACCACGTTACAGCATTTATGACAGATTAATTGTTACTTATCCAATCATATGTGACCCTGGACAACAAAACCAGTCGTAAGTGTTAATTTCCCCAAATTAAGATTTATACATGATCTGAAAGCTGAATTGGATGGATAGGACAATATTTGACTGAGATACAACTATATGAAAATTTTGACATTTTTGGCAATTGCTACAAATATACCCCAGCGACTTAAGGCAGGTTTTGTGGTCCAGGGACACATATACCAAGACAGTTGTGGGAAGATGGAAATCAAAACTCACTTTTTGGCTAAACCTCTTTGTCGGCTATTAGAAAATACTCGGTTGACTATCGGCTCTCTTACACTGAAGAAAAGTTTGTCCTCTTCTGGGCTGAAGATCAGCGACTCATTGTATGTTTCAGTCACTGAACACAAAATAGGGACCAATCATTTAATGTGCAGAATATTCAATTTATGAATAAAATAAAAATGATACATTTGAACAATTTGTTTAAATTCTAGATTAAAATTTAAATAATTAAAAAAAAAGGATATTTTAAAATACAAATGTTACATTTGTTACATTAGATTTTTAAATTGCAGAATAAACAATTTTTATAAACTAACAAAACAAAAAAAAAAGTCATTTTAAAAATCACAAGCGATATTATTATTTATACTTGCACAAGCAAAAAAAAAACAAAAACTCACCACTCTCAATGAACTCCCGATTTAAAGGAATATCCAAACCTGTTTTTAATTTACCTAAGATACAGAAAAGATCATGTTTATAGCAGCTGACGATTATGAACATATGTAAGGCAGAATATTTTTAACACATGTAACTTTTTTTGTGCGTTTCTTACCTATTCTAAGGACATCCTCCACTGCCTGCTCGACGAGCTTATTAATATTGTAGGACCTGGATGAAGGAAAAAAAATTATTTGGTAATCTCTTGACATTTTTATGAGGTGTTCACTTCAGTAAAGCATCGCTCTGACTCACCAGGCTTTAGATCCAGTTCCAGTGCAAATGCTAAGCCCTGAGCTCTTCTGCTTCTCCCACGGCCCGTCGTCGATGGAGATTTCGTAGTATGAAGCCCTATGAAGCGAGAGGGTAAGATGGGGTTTGAAGGATTTATACTTCAACCTGTGGCAAACAGAAATCCACAAGTAAGGGGAGATGGGGGGGGATGCATGGAGTGGAGGTGGAGAAGTGGTTGATGAAATGTTGGAGGGGTGCGACTGGTTCCACAGCGTCACAGAATGGACCTTTTTCACGCGCCGCGTTCGAAAACCAGAAATAACTTCCGCTGTAGCCTGAATGAATGGCAAGACCCGTAACATGGGTTTATTTTTTGTGATTAATTAACAATTCTTTATAGAGGTTTCATCAAAATATGTTAACCACAGTTTCCCTTCATTGTTTGGGTATGATGAAATGAGGAAAAATCTTGTCATGATATTCTGACGCATATTTCATGAACGCACAGGGCATGCTGCATTTTTACGCTATCCACATTCACAGACAGATGCATTTTTTTTACTTTAAAAAAAAAAAATGCAAGAATGACATACAAACAACAGCAGTAACATAAGCAGCCTTGGGCAGATTCTCTGTTAAAATGACTTATTTAACATTAGATGATACCATGTGTGTAATATTCCACTCTACCGTGAAACATGCAAGTGAGATGAGAAATACTGAGAATATACATTGTTATTATGCAGTGTTTAGCCTACTATTCATCTCCAAGCTGTATCTACATTATAATGCTGTTCAATGCACTCAAACCCTTTGAAATGTTTGAGATAGTAAAACCAGTTATTTTTTAATTGCTCTGGAATATGACTGAAAATATGACTGAATTTGAACAACTCCAGTTTGATCTTATACGTGACGATTGTAGCCTATCGGAAAGTAAATTACTGTATATGCATGAAAGCAATACTATAACTAATCTTTCATTTGAACAGTCTTTAGTCGTTCATTTTTTTATAAAATATATAAGCTTGCAGATTTTATTTAATGCTCTTTAATGCGAGATGCTTGTATGGTTTTCTAGCATTTTTAAGTAAAAAGCTGGTCTGTCTCTGAAGCGTTGGAAATTCATACACCTAGCGCTCCCATTTAAATCATGCGTCAGAATATCATGTCAAGATTTTTCCTCATTTCATAATACCCGATTAATGATGGAAAACTGTGGTTAACATATTTTGATATAACATCTTTGGTTAATTGTTCCCCGTGCTACGGGCATTGCCATTCATTCGGAATACAGCGGAAGTTATTTTACACAACTACACGAAGCTTCCGGCTTTGGAAGGCGGAGCGTGAAAAAGGTCCTTGGTGGGCAGGGACATATACCTGGAGGACAGGGACTCCCCGATGAAGATCTCATTGAGCCCTCGGACAGGCAGTAGATGAGGCCGCTCAGGACTGTTGTGTGTTGTACCTGGCACAAGAAAGTATGATAGAGTTGTTATCTTGCTGTAGAACACAAAGAACACACAAACATGTTCAGAGCAAAGTGTTCTTACAAAGTAATCAAAGCTGGGCGCAACGTCACTGCCCTTAGATATTTTGTAAAATTAAACTGGTAATCAAACAGTTGGTCCCCACTGACTTCCATAGTATTTCATTCACTACTACTCAAGGAACCAACAACTGTTTGGTTTTTCAAAATTCTTTAAAATATGTTCTTTTGTATTCAACAAAGAAACTTATACAGGTTTGGAACAACATGAGGCTGAGTACATGACAATTTGAAACATTAATAGAACATAAAATTAAAAATAAAATAAAACAAATAAAAACACATAACTAAGAAAATGTACATAAATAAATGAAATAACATTTGTGAAACATTCGATACATGCTATTTTATAAATCACAGTAGGTGCATTAAAAAAAAAAAAACAAAGTAAGAAAAACTAAAACTAAGGAATATTATATAAATCTAAAGCATTAAATTAAAACCAAAAATGAAATTCAATATAACTAATAGCCTTGTTTTGGGAACAAGAAATGTCAAGGTTATAAAAAAATAATAATAAAAATAATTTAAATTAATTTAACATTTAATTCCTACATAATATAAGCACATGTCCACCAACATCTTACAGTAATGAAAATAGCCAAATCATATTTAATACAATTTTTGTATTTAATTTAATATTATAATATTTTTTTATTTTATGTTATCATATTATATTTTATGTAATTAAGCAGGATTCCCCCTTTTTGCTGTGAAATAGAACTATATTATAAATATATTATCAGTGAGATTCAGAAGTCAGGAAAGTTGTGTTCGTACTGCTCTGAGTGTCTGTGGTGATGCGGTGCGCCTTGCTGTGCTGCTCGAGGCTCAGCTGCAGCTCATGCAGGTCCACTGGAGTCGGGTTGATCCCGGTGCCCTCCAGGTACATCCGGATACGCTGACGCCACTGCCACCTAGCAAAGATAGGAAAGACAAAAAGGGGTACATCATAGTACATTAACATTTCATTATTTTACAGAGTTGGTTGGGGTCAATTTTATTTGTACCTCAGGTACTAATCAGAGTTACTAGATTTATTTCAGTGGACAAATTTATTTGTTGACGCACGAAAAAACGTCTCTAGCCTTGAATACGGCTTAATAGAGGATTTGGCTTTCTGAGCTGCCAAGCACCTCCCCCGAAAGAAACGGTTGTTAGATAGTAACATTAGCTTTCCAGTGAGGTAAATAGTCTATTTTAAACTTATTTTTCATAAGATTGCGCACTTGTGCTAAAAGTACTTTTTCTGAGTACTTCTGCAAGAGATGTGAAAGAAAACACAGCCTGCAAATTGGATTACAGAGGAAATTGGATTACCGTTGACCGTAAACAACAGTAAACAAGAGGTACCCACCTGAACTCACCCTTCCTGAGTTTCTGTAAGGCCTCAGAGAAGGCATGTGTATAGTGCACAGGTAAACACAGGTGACCTTCTGACCTACAAAAACATGGCTACATTACACATTTATAAAACAAAAATGAAATGTCAACTCACAATAGTTAGTTTTGTTACCTTTCTGGGTCTGTATTGACTCCCAATACAGGTTTATTTTTGTCATACACTTTACTGGCCACTAGCAGCATGGTGCCATCACCTACGACATAAACAAGGCTGTTATGGTGGGTTCACACCGGACGCCAGTTGCGCGAATAAATTAGAATAGTTAAAATAGTTAGACGCGTGAACATTTTGAATTTTCATACGCGCAAGACATTTTGCATCATGGGAGGGGCTTCGTCCAGGCGCTCACAGTCTCTGTGATGGTTAAACATGAGGTAAAATTCATTTTGTGTATATCTAATAGGCACATTTTGGTTTAATGAATCTAGTATTTATTTCCTTTTCATTTCTGTTTCTATTAAAGTAAGAAGATGTGT